>JAQGCB010002747.1:0-10918 GCA_034698835.1 Protaphorura tricampata | reverse complement strand
TTGAAGAAACGAACGGCGAACATGAAAGAATGGCAAATCTTGTAGTACAAAGTTTTTTTTCCAAAAAATAACTTGGTCTGAGAGGTGCGCACACCGAAAATTTATTCGGTCTATTTTCGTTGCTGACCTTTTTTCAATTCGGGCCATGACAACAAATCAGCAAAAATTATCTATTATGGTTGCTTGGGAATTTTAATTGGGTAGCCAAGAGGCCTCTTGGCTACCCAATTAAAATTCCCATAAATATCGAATTATATACTCAAATTATCAAACCACATTTATTTTAGTTTATTTGTGTGCCTGATTTGCACTTTGCGCCTGGAGTAAAATTGATTCGCCAATTCAAGATACAAATAAACTAACGTGATGAAAAGAAGATTTCCATACCAGAAATGAGATTTTAATATCTATTTACAAAATTATGGAGAATGCAACACACCATGTGAATTGGCAGAACTGGAGCTCCGGAACGCTTCCAGAATTACCTGGCCATACATATGTAATAACTGTCGTAGCATTCCATTTCCCAAACCCTCCTGCTATCGAAATATCAGTCAGAAACAGAATTGTCCGTCCCACGTATATCAGTGCACCCAATAGTTTCTGTGCATATCAGTAATCAGAATCAGAATCATTATTACATGCGAATAGTGAAAAAATGTATATGTATAGTATACTCATGACATTTTAAAAAAAAAATACTTCTTCCAATGGTGGTAAATATGTCACAAAAATCCGACACATTAGTCAAATAAGTCAACCATGAACATAACATGTAAATAAATTTTGTAGCAAAATTAGCGGTCTGGAGGTAACTGGTTGACGCTTTCAAAGGTTCAAATGGAGAGGATGAGAGTAAATATAGAAAATTCAAGCCACAACATATCTGAACTATTGCAGCAATAATTTTTCTTAGTTTACTAGAACGTATTTAGTAATATCCAGTCAAACTGTCCCGACGAAATCTGAAAGACATAAATCCTAAATATAGTATCCGTAGTCAAAAAGTAGTTTTAAGAAATGAATTGCAAGTTTGGCTTTCTTTGAAATTTGATTTCATTCATCCTTTTATATTCTGGATGGAAAATCCTCTAAACAGTGACTGAGACTGAAGTGAAATAAAAGGTGCAAAAGAATAAGGAATTACGAATGCTTTATTAGTCGTTGGCTGAAGTTCCATCAATTACGTTTACTCGAGCAAGCAAGGTTCTGGACGGAATCAACAGAAGAATAGATTTTCAAGCAATCCGGAATTTGGAATTTGCTAATTTTATATTAAATTCCATTGTAATATAATTCGACATTTTAAGTGTCCAATAATATTTACAAAAGAAGTAACGAACAAAATGGAAATTTATTTATTATAAATATGATGTAGAAGTACATACTTCGAAAGTACTTCACTTTCAAATAATATTAAAAATTGTAATTCGGTTACAGTGCTGTCCAATGTGAACCAAATAATGCAAGGAAATCATTGTGTTCTCATGCACGCAGTGCCTCGATGATTGAGTTGTCGGATTGTGTATTGGGTTAGGGGTAGTTCATATTATTATTTTAATTGAATTTATGTATGGATTATAATTCTAACCAAAACTTGAACCTAGGACAGCGTCTACATATGAACCGAGTGAACCAGAACCAACATGTTCTGACTTCGACTGTCCAGCGAGGGTTTGCGGATTAAGAAATGAGTAGAGATTTTTACTATTAATACCTATGTAGATTATTTTTCCTTACCATTTAAATTGTCAGTTTCCTAAATTCTAGTCTGGATTAAAAGTCTGGCTCTACCATCATTAAAAAATTTTCAATTACGGTGGTGGAGAATGGGAGATTCCCATACAAACTAGAGATTTATCGAAGAATTTTCTCGATGGTAAAGCCAGACTTTTAAGCCACACTGTAGAATCATGTTACAGAGAGTTGTGTTTTTTAAATCATAGTTCAATGTCATAATGATCTTGGTTCCGCTGTGATTCTACGCCCAGGAAGGGACAAGGGCCAATCGACGGGTCGTAGGACAATGGTGTGGTTATTGTTGTAGTCCTTAGCATAGTGGACAACTTCAACTTCTGTGAAGGAACCATCCCCATAAAATTCTCACCATTTCGGAATGCACACGGGGAATGGAATATTCTTATTTTCATACTTGGTTAGAGCACTGCCGACAGTGTATTTAGAATTCCGAAACTGTGATGCCTTTTGGGATTGCTCCTTTAACAAATGTTCAGGAGGTGAAGGGCTACAATATATCCAAAATCCAACCAATTCGAACAGAACCGGGAGATCCCATGCCCCAGGCGCCTTGTCTTTTGAACTTTAAAGTTTTGACTAATTTATGCGTTAACACCGGTAGATACCACGGAGTTACATTAGCCACAATTTACTAATTATTAATTTAATCCGTGAACATAATGTTTTGCAGTGTTTGTTAAGTTCAGTAAGCTAAGAACTAGATTTTCTGTACAATATTCTTCCCGCGATGGAAATGAAGTCAAGGCATTAAACTGTCGTCACGAAATCAGAATACTCGAGTTCCACTAATCCTCCACCTTCCGTCAATATAACATACTTGTAATAATGTACAATAAACACTGCAAGAAATATAATGTAGATGTATACCCAGCTCATCATAAGACAAGGAAAGATTGCCCAGTGCACCAGTCAGCATAGCTTTCAGCATTGAGAAAGTTGGCCGTTCGTTAGGATTATTGTCCCAGCACTTCTGCATTATCGTGAATCTTAAAATAAAATAGTTTTTCATTCTTTACAATTCATATTGGTGAATATAATATTTGTGTTATTGAATGGTAAATAACATGTTCTCAGGTGCAAAAACGGGTCTGCCCAAACGCATGCCTCGACATAGGCTGTCTACAAAGTCAAGTGTGTACTCCATTCCATGATACGGTGTATCACCTATCGAGTACAACTCCCACAATGTGACACCAAAAGACCAGCAATCCGATTTGTGGGAGAATTCTCTTCGTTTGAGAGATTCAGTCGCCATCCACCGCCATGGTAGGGGCACCTGCAAATATTGCGTACAAATTCAAAATGACATTATAAAGATAGCGAGTAAATAATTTTTAGACTATGAAGTGGACTAGTTTGCAGACCTTTTGCTCCTTCACATAAATGTCCAACTGATAAAGTTTTCGTGATAGTCCAAAATCACTCACTTTAGCTTGAAGATTTTCTGTGAGGAGTACATTTCGTGTGGCGAGGTCCGAATGAATCACCTTAAAATAATAATGAATTAGTTGTATTAGAGTGTTATATGCAAAGTGTAATATAAAGTAACTGAATACAAACTTTCTTCGACTCTAGATATTCCATTGCCAAACAGATTTGATATGCCCATCGAAAGAGTTGTGCAGTTGATAAATCCTGTGAAGCTTCAGAACTAGACACAAAATTTAATCAGGGTGTTCAGTTGTTATATTTCTGCTCGATGCCGTGAACTACGAACGACACACATTAGTTGTACCTATGCAACTCGGTCGTCCCTCCAGAATCTGCGCCATTTGTTATTAGTGTGTTACGGTATTTTACCAAGTGACCCTCCAGGCTGCCGCCGGGGCATAACTCGACTACTATGTACAACTTTCCTGTGATTCATAATACTCAAATAAAACTTCAATATTAATATTATATACCAATTGAACATTTTCGAAGATTACCTTGTCTTAAGTCTTTAGTCCTGGCTCCTACCAGTGAAACCAAGTTGGGGTGATGCCTCAAATGTATCATAATTTTGAGCTCCGACAGCAACGAAATTATGTATTCCTTTCCTGTCCCAGCTCTCACAGTTTTTACAGCCACATTCTGGCTTCCATAGACTCCTTGGAAAACAATTCCAAAAGCACCGCTACCCAATATAGTCATCAAATCTAGTGATAAAACAAACTAATTTCTAGAAACATATTCAACATTTGAATAATTATGCAGCGCATGTATTCACAGAGATATGTATTAAACTCTCAGAGTATCGAACTCTCAGTTCTATAGTATATTAGATATATGGACCTATCTTCACTGCGATACACAATTCCCCGAGACTTAGTGTGGTGATCAAGATTGAATTGGTAAACATATTGTTATTGTCGCCACTCTCCAGATTATTTGTGTGCCTAAGATCAACCGCGATCCTAGTTAATATAAATTGAGATTTGCGTCTCTTGACCACCATTCCTATATTCAGGTCAGGGTGTCGAGTTCTAACAGCAAGGATATGGCTTTCGAATGAATTCAACACCAGGATTCCGTACCAATACGAAGTTTCGACCAGTCGACTTCATATTCCTGATCATACGGCATTGCAACAACATTATTTGGATGCGTATTACCGGTCAGATTTACATCTCCAAGTAGAAAGTGCTGCATGTCAGCGTCTGAGAGTATGGTTGGCTGTGAAGAGAAATGAAAGACGATAAAAGATGGACTTTGCCAAAAAATTCGGCTTAACTTTTTTTGGAATAAGTTTACCTTCCGCTTCAAATAAGTGTTAACAGTAACAACACCCCCAATCAAAGCGACAACCGCTACAATTGTTGTGCATATTGAAACTATTAGTGTTATGTTTGTGTTTCCTTCCAGTCCTGTGGTAGATTCGTCTCCTTCATTCATTCCCATGCTGTCGTCTTCGTAATCGTAATACTCTTAAAAATAAGAAATTACTAATTTCTTCTTCTTTCCCGCAATATGCGCTCAGGATCTAAACCGCGAGGTTTGACGAATCGTGTTTGGAATAAGAATATTGTATGGCTATAATATTATGTGTACCTATAATGTCTAAATTAACGACTGCACTTTCGTGGCGATAAGAGTTTATAACTGGTGCATAGCAAGTTATATACTTGATACTAGTTGTGTTTAAGTGCACTTCCACTGCTGATGTGTATGCTTGATTCCTGTTCGAGTAAGATTCGTTGAGTGAATAGCTTTGTCCTGTGAAATATAAAGAATTATTAAACTATGAAATACGTAATAGTAATTATAAATATATTGGTGAAAACATTTCCAAGGACGGTCAGTTTATTTAATAATACAGTGGTCTGACAGAAGAATTATTGCACATTTTGTTAGTTTAGCTGCCTTTAGAGCGTATCAATCTGTATTATCATTCGCCAGTGCCTCAACACTCAATTTGAATCCTAACTTGTCGGTCCAACCGTTATTCAAGGAAATGTGCCGGGGTTGTTCTTTAATAACAGTCGGTTAATCTAACGATCTAGAGAAACTCAAGGAAATTATGGATTTCACAACTAGCTGTAGAAACTCGTATTGTGAATAATGATTGTTTCAGTTTGTGTTTTACATGCAACAATAATAGGAGTCTTGTTCTCGTGTCGGTTATTGGTTATTGTATCAGCATTCAGATTGACTTAAGGGTCGAAAAACCGATTCCAATACTAAAATGTAGTTTTTAGAAATAAATATGGGGGTATGATGATTAATTACTATTTCCTTATCCTAATAGTTAAGTACTATTCAAGCGTGTATTTACCTAAAAGTTCAACGTCACCATCGTCAAATTCAATTGTCCACCAAAATCCTGTTGAGAAGTAAGCAAGCGAACCGGTACAATCGAGCTGAACCGTCCCATTCTTATACTTCGTTAAACCTCCATTGTTTAAAATTCCAAAGCCTTCTCCCACAGTTCCTGACCGAAGCTGTAATACTTCGGTGACATTAACGTAGTCTCCTCTCATATCTGTTTAGAATGTTTACACTTAGTTACCTGATCATAATTGCGATCCTTATTTACTCACAATAATTGGGTGGATCATCCAAGGTCAAGAACACGGCTCGTGCAACTGATGTGTTGTTAAATTCACAGATGATAACTCCACCGCTGTTTTTAGGCATTTTCACACAGGAAGGTAATTTGCAGCTGTTCATCACAGATTGATCACGACAATGATAATCCTGACGAAAAATATTGAAATGAAAACATTAAAATATTTAAAGTTTCCGATTTGCTAACCGTACTCATTCGTCCTTTGATACAACATGGCTTGTCGGAAACCCATTTAACTCCGAAATCCGTCGCATATCGCAGGTTAAGCAAAATCCAACGAAAGCGGTTCCCAGCTTGAAATCCTGCGCATTTCGATTAAATTGTCAATACACTTGTGCTCGAATTCAGTTAATGTAGTGTGGAATTCAAGCCACTGACTGCGCTTAGATTGAATAATTCTCGCGTTTGAAGGTAAGGTCTCCCAAAAAATATTTTGCCGCTTTTTCTATTCCTTGATTGAACCCCGTATCCGAAACTCAGCGGTACGGATTTCGGATGCCCATTTGGCTTAATTTAGAACTGTTACATAATTGTTGAAGCTATTTCGCTGAATAATGGCAGACACATGATTAAAAATCACATGGGTTTACCGACTAACCATATCTGATAAAATTTGAACGAATGTGAACAGATGGGCTGGACGAATTCCGACAAGCCAATTTATTAGGACACCCTCTACATTCCGATTAGACGAACCTCCCTTACGTAGGCGTTGCACTCATCATAGTTGAGACAAGGAACGATTCTTGCGAAAGTCTTGTTGGTTGAGTTGGGATCTGCGTTGGAACACCCGTACGTGCGTACAACCTTGTCGAAGTGAAGGACGAGGGAGCAGTTCGGATTCAACCCGAATCGTGGATACGATACTTCTCTACTTTCTAACACTGTGTATATAATTTGCAACGAATGCAAATAAAAATGATTAATTTCATTGATACACTGTTCCTAAAAATGATGCCTCCACCTTTATGCCGTTGCATTTCTCGATCGGGTGTATAAAATAATAACCTAACCGAAATTAGCCTTAAAATTGTTTGCTTCGAAAATTGGTTTCATGATAACTGTTGGGTATAATGCGTTGTTTATTATTTCGGTGGAATTAGACACGTACTTTTATGATTTGACGGTGAATTGGAATTTTGGTACAATTTTGATTTTTGATGTATTTGTGATTGGAATTTTGTTGTGTGCAATTTTGATTTGGAATTTTAATATGATTGTGATTTGGAAATTTGATGTGTGTGTTTTCTTTCTTTTAATTCTTTTAAGTTTGGGATTCCTTTTTACTTGGGATTTTGTGTAATTCTTTAGGAATAGGTATTTTCAGGATTGTATGTATTTAATGTGTATTTCTTTTCTTGTGCGTATTTTCCTTCTGATTCTTTCCCATGTAATTAACATTAAGACACTCGTTTGAATAAACCTTGGTTCATCATTATATAACAAACGTGGCCATGCTCAGAATGAGTTCCACACATTCTAATTAGATTTTACACACCCGATCAAATCCGGCAAAATATTAAAGGTCTCATTTTTATACACCCTGTATATTTTTCGAACTTACTTACACCGTCCTCGAAATTCACAATCAAATCTCTTATCGTCATGGTGACTAAATAGACAACCGAATTTCGCGAAATGTGTCCACAAGATACATTCAGATTTATGACCGGGTCCTTCAAGGTAAATGTTAATGTGGATATGAACGTATATGTCGATTCATCATTAAGGTCGACAGCGGTCCGAGTTTTGTCAATCGTAAATATGATGTGCCAATCTCTGAACTTAGAAAATTAATCAAAGCAATTAAAACCGTGCGAGGAAATATACTTAAAATGTTTGAGTTAAAATTATGCAACAAACTGGATTGGATGAAAATATCCATTCGGTTGGAAAACTAGACGTACACTCCAACACTATTTGATCGAAACTTCCCCGATATGTAAAATTTTCGGTATTATTATAAAGAGTTTCGTCATACAATCCGATGCTTGTTGTAATAACTGGGTATTCAATATCCAGACTATAACAGTTACTTAGAAATAAATTTAAAAAAATTAGGAAACTACTCATGCTTAATCGCGACTGCAGAAGAACCAAAACTGCAGACTATTTTTTCTACAGACTAAAAACATGGGAGTGGCAGTCACTCTTTAATATAAATTAAAAGGAAAACCACCACCACGTAAACCACAAGGAATAAGGAAAATAAGACTACAAAGAATTGGGTTGTGCCAGGATTATTTTATATTATACTATATTAGAGAGGTGGCCTGACGACACCTCAGTAGCTTAGTGGGACCGTGAATTAAATTCCAAGTACTGATTCATACGATAACCACAAATTTTACCCGGAAAGTTTGACGGTTTATCTGTACAAAATATTTTCGATGCTCTCGTCACTATCCTATAATAGCTGCATAGTTTAGATTATATGTGTGTAATGCATGCTTGGCGTGTATGCTTCCATTTGTCTTGTGCCACCCTGTACTGACACGCCGATATGTGGACTTGCAGTTATTCATAATTAGTGGTTTGTACAGTCACAGTACAATGCGCAAACAAATTAAAATTATAACTGAATTTAGATAAAAAAATTGATAGTTAAGTGAATGCTGCCAGCATTGCATTTCCATGTGGCATATGTCAGTCAATTCATACCCTTACCTATAATTGTTGTTTTTCAAACACGTCAGGATGACATTCACTGACCGTTTGACAGACCGGCGGACAATTACACTAGTAGTGTTGATTGCCATATATAAAACATGTATTACTTCACACAATTCGTATTCTACGGGTGTATGAATCTACAGATTTTTTTATTCAAGTCACAACTTTAAATTGAGTATTCTCGTTCGTAATTATTAGGGGTTCTAATTACACAGCGCACTAATAAAATGAGTCCACTCTCTATTGAACGGTTGATCAGTCTACTATTAATTTGGACTCGTTGTTCCCGGTACTATTTTATTGTACATTCTGGTTCAATAGCATATATTTAATGCAAAATATTTCTAACCTTCTGACTCAAGAATTGGAGTAACAACGGTCATGGAATTTCTAAACCAAATTCTGGATAACACGGTCAATGTTATCCTTGCAGACGGAGCAGAGGATTTAGAAGAAGTGTCTGTTTAATGAAGATATTAAGAAGTCCATAACCTTATTTTGTAATTTCCCGCACAAAGAAAGCCATTCGGTTAAATTATACATGCATTTATATTTAATGTAGCTTTGCGTAGCAGTTGACAGTAGCACCAGGCCAACTCATGAGTTATAGTTGTGCACGGTGCAAGTTATTTCACTCCAAGAAAAAAAATTGGCTCACGGTTTCACTGCAGCTTTGTGTAACTTTTTTCCTTTTTCGCTACATTTGTTAATAGCACCAGCAATTTTTAGTATGAAATTGAATAAATAGTGAATAAATAGTATTAAAAAAGCAGGAGATAGCAGGACAGGAATGATTTAAGACAACTATACCTACAATTTTAATGCCAATCATAGATAAACATCAAGTACTTTATACGAACTTCCTCTGTTAACGCACTTTCATCACTACAAATTCCAATAACCGTACGGAAGAAAATCAAAAAAACACTTCGTTGAAATGTATTTTCTACGGTGAATCGTAGACACAACTGCAGAACTATACCTAACTGATTATTAGAATTAAAAGTGTGTAATATATTGCACAATAAATTTTATCATTTACGTGGGTTATTGTATATAATTCAACTAATGTAAATCCGTACTTCACCCAAAGCGATGTCTGTATGAAATCTCTATGTGCAGGTATACGTCAACATTATCTTGACAGTCGGATTAAATACATTCAATGGACGAGATAAATTAATAAAGACGTCATTATTTTATTTCCTTCGCGTAATAATTTTACTCTTGTGGTGAATGCCAAACAGTTATCATCTAGTAATTTAAATAATTGCATCGAAATTAAATAGTTAAAACTTCTAGTCTCTTTCAAAAGATTTCAATTTTTGTAAACGTGCAATTCAAGTAACCACCAATCATGTTACTTCCGAAAGTCCAAATGAGTTTAGATTTTTTAAACATTTTGACTCTATTATTACTACTCGTTGCCAGCTCAAAAGCAGAAGAGATTGCAATAGACAATGTGGATGAGTTAAGGGCAGTTGAAGGCACAACTCCAAGTACATGCACCGGATTAATGTATTTTGAAAACCACGCAGAGATTTGTAAAGCTGGAACAAGTGATCCTGGAACTAGTGTTTTTGGAGCTCCTGTCGTAATGCTCGTTGTGACATTTCGATTAGTGTTGGAAAATTAGGGGGACTGGGGAGAGTTCCAAGCTCATTTAGTGTCCTAGTTACGTTCAGGGCAATGAGGCTCAGATAGAGCTTCGATATAGACTTATACCAGGAGCAGCGCCAGTCCTCTTCCGAGATTTCGACCCTATTACAAACACAATGTGGGAAATGTCAGAACAATTTGATCTTTCTCAGCTCAGTGAACCTATCTTGATCCCAGATTCGGTAAGGTGCCGCTTTCACAGATATCAATAAACGAGTAATAAAATACGAAGAACGATTGTGTAGCGTGCACATTGTATGGGCCACTTGAGACATGAAATTTTAGAAATGTAGAATTTTGAATGTAGAGAATTCAAGAATAATAATTTTTATTTTACACTTTTAATCTAGTTTCGGAAAGTTTTACTTTTAGAAACTTGGAAAGGATACTGCACAAAGAGCACGGCGGCGTCCCCCTGTCAGAATTGGCTGGGTTTTGGATATGTTGTAGACCTTGACCTCCTGACCAACTTTTGTGAAGGACCCAACCTGCTGCGAGGTACGGTTTAGGCGCTAGAAATACATGGGATGGCATGTGGACCGGGCGTGCTACGCCGTACGGCGGACGGCGTAGCAAATGCACCATGTGTATTTCTAGCGTTCTTATTTCTAGTTCTTATTGCGAAAGACTGTAAGTCTGAGCTATACAATTGTCCATGTCGTGTGTGGGTGGGTGCGGAGGCACTCTCATTTCCGTATTTCTGATCAGAATCCTTTCAAACTTGGCTTGCGCTATCCTTGGGTCATAGCTTCGGACAAGTTCGTTAGCCAGCAAGATTGG
>JAQGCB010002746.1:0-10922 GCA_034698835.1 Protaphorura tricampata | reverse complement strand
TTTTGAACATAATTTATAATTTTAGCAATTCCGAGCAATCCCACGTCAATTCCAAACTCAACCACAACAACAGGAACAACATGACTGGAACAATACCAGACGGACTATGTCTGCTGGGGCTGTTCTTTGTTCCAACGTTCAACAGTTATTTCCAAGTGTTGGCTCAGGTGACCAGAATCATATGGGAGCTGGGAAACTCGGGTATTTTGGAAGTGATGATTTCCTCAACTCTCAAACTGGACATTTTACACAACATTTGGAACAACCGAATTTTTACTTGAAACAATACACACGGTCTGCTCCAACCTTGCCCTTGCCCATGTTTCCCTCTCCGAGACATTCAGCAACACAAACATCCCAAAGTTCTACTTTCTTCAATCAACAAAATTTCGCGGAAATCGTAAGTCTAGTCTAATCTAATTACAAACAAACTGAGACTAACTACCATTGAGTTCGTCCTGTCCAGTTTCATAATTTAATTATACTCTTCTTAACTCTCAGGACTACCCAATCTGGCTTGGAGAACCGATTCGTGAGATGCCGATGGGAATTCAAGCCACGAGTCATGGATTCATTTCAATTCAACTTCACAGTGATGTTCGTGTAGACATTACCGTTGATCAAGCAATTCGTTGTATCAGCAACAGTGTAAGTTACAGTTTTGTACATGTGAAATTGGAAAGAAATAGGGGACACAGTTTACAGGGTGTTTGATACATGATTCCACCTACTTACATCGATTTCTTTGAGTTAGAAATTCGGCCATTATTTGGTTCACTCGGTGGAACCTAGTAAATAAGTTATGACTCACCCTGTTGTTTTGACATTTGAGAGTAGTTATGGTCCCTTGAGAGCTCAAGTAATCCCCGGGCAGAATTTTGTATCAAATCACTGCCTTACTTTGTTTAAAATTCCATAAATTAGGATTTGTCTTTGTCTTAAATGCAACAGAGCAGAATTGAGATCTCTCCGTCTCCGTGTTGAAAATTCGAATCGAATAAAGGTTAAGTCAAAAGACTCAACATGATTTATGTTGAAATAATATGTTTTTCGCTCTCCTGAACAGAAAGGAATAATTGTGACTTTGAACTCAAACGGCAACGTGTCAGCCATGCTTCATCCATGTGGAAAACTTTACCAGTACGGGAGTCGAGTTGAAGTTGCAACCACAGACCCTCATGGAAATCAAAAGTAAGTCAACATTTGAAGTCTTATTAAGTGCATGTTAAAGCACGTCACGTAGAATTTCTGAACTAATTAATTCTTCAACTTCAATCGGCTCAATTTCAAAGTACAACAGTCAGGAACAATCACCCGTATTTACTTTGGGGAATGTGGGACGTGACGTGATCTCAGAAAGTCGGGTTTCTCTGAACTCTGGAACCTTAAATAAATAAACATTGGACTTCGGGCATTCAGTAATTCAAATCAAATCTCTTTATATTTTTTCAACGATAGATACGCCAAAATGTGGTACAAGGGTGTGAGTTTCAATTCTGAACATGCAGCCTTGACCTACTTGGTTGACACTGCTGGAACTCGAACAACGACGGACACTTTTTCAGACATTCATAATGATTATACTTTGCCCATCTTCCTCAAAGACTCAATGCATGGACCCATTTATGTCCCGGAATGCATTCGTCAAATCCAACAGACAGAGTACTGGGTCTCCAATCAAGGGATTGAAAATTGGGCTGTGAATGGCATTCGAATCTCACAAACTGTCGATGGACTCGTTCGGTCAGTCAATGAATTAAAATTATTTATTAAATTAGGCTAAGGTATTATGAAGACAGGTATGGTAAGAATTCCCCGAGGGTTCCAAAATTGGTCTGCTCAGATTTTTTATTAAGCTGTAGTTGTAGTAGTACTCTCAGATTCTCTCAGACTCTCTCAGATTTCTAATGCTTTCAAAAAGTTATTCATGATTTCTCTAGCAAAAATCTGAATCAGTCGATTTCAACTCATAATCCAAGTGAGAAAAGAAAACTTTGCACTTTTCTCAACCATTTCAATGCAAATATTTTTACTTGTGCTTTTATACACAAATTCGATAAATCGGCACTTAAAGTATTCCCAGGATTTTAGCTTGGAAACTTCAAAGAGGATTTCCATTCCAATCCAGAGCAATACGAGACGACTGAATTAAATTGAATTGTGTGTGAATTGAATAAAAGGCAGGCGGAGTTCTGACAATAAATAACTTTTCTTTTCTTTCTCCAATTTTCTTTACAGAGTGGCTCGTGGACCAGGGAAATATGTATTACGAATTTCTCCACAGAGTCAATCATCTTCATTGACAACTCCATACGTTCATGCCACGGCGTCCGCGTCCATGGGGAATGGGCGTGATTGTCATGTCTTTGTCAAACGTGGTGAAAAAAGAATGCACTACGATGGGAATACTTTCATTGTGAGGAATGGGACACATGCGGCTGGATTTGATGAGAAGGGTCATCTTAAAGTATATTGAATCACAATCATCATTCAAAAAA
This sequence comes from Protaphorura tricampata, assembly GCA_034698835.1. NCBI lineage: Eukaryota > Metazoa > Arthropoda > Collembola > Poduromorpha > Onychiuridae > Protaphorura > Protaphorura tricampata. The sequence continues at coordinate 8,424 of JAQGCB010002746.1, read as the reverse complement.
CAACAGTTATCTTCTATTTCAATGTAAAATAAAAAACAAATATGTCCTTTTGGACATATGAGACACACACACGACAAATTGATCTTCGTCTGCAGAGTATTTTATTTTAGAAAAGAAATTTGAACTTAAACTCAAATCTTTTGACTGCTCCAAGTAGCTCATGAGTTATGAATCTCCAAAATATTCTATATAAACCTTTTACTTCTTACCTAAATCCAGAAAATCTACCTCTATTGTATTCCAAACAAACAAAAGTGATTTCTGTGTAAGCTTCATCGCATTACACAATGAAATCCTACTGAAACTGAAACTAAAATACATTATGGGAAAGGAAACAAATGCTAGCGATTTGTCAAAGACTACATTTCGAAGTAAAGGCTCTAAAGAAATACAAAGCTTATTCTCAAGTGTAAAGTTTTTTTTAATGCATTGCATTCATGTATGTCATATGAGCGGTTTCATTGTAGCGTGTCGTAGTCATACACAGCATGGACTTTCCTCTCAACAAAATTGAAACTTCTTTCCCAAGTCACTTTATACGTATTCTGATCTGAACGAAGAGTTTAGTGACGGATTGATAAGTTTCAGGATAAAAACTCAGTTTGAGCCATCACAACATTCTTCTCTCCATTTCATTACAATATTTAGTGTTCAGGCCCAATCTAATGTTATTGTTGTCGGCTTTTACTTACTTTTACACAACCTCAGTCAGAAAGTCTTAATTTTGTTCTTCAGTGTAAGAAATTGTACTTTTTTTACATTGACTGCAGAAACGAGTACTCGACTGATTCACTCTACAATTCCTGGAAGCACTTCTCATGAAATAGGAGTCCTCCGTCTTACATTACAAATTATTCAGTTCGAATATGGAATTGCGATGTTTTCTCGGGAAACGGTGACTGATAGAGGAAAATAGTGTTCACACGTTCTAGAAATGGTACTTCTCGAGAATTTCCTTCCTTTAACAATTTACCAAGAAAATGGTATTTGGAAAGTAGAGCGTGGGAATTATATTCCAAGAGAGTGTCTCCTTGAAATGAAATTCAAAAGTCTGTGTCTGGAATTGACAATTAACTTTCTCTCTCGTCTCACTCCGATTTTCGTAAAGTTAATATTTTGCAAAATGTCTAGCCGTTTGCGTATGTACGAATCTAACGAAAATCGCACGCAAATGCATGTACAATACTTATAGTGTACGTATGATTTGACAGGAAAGGATAGTGTTCAAATTATATAAGTGTGCATAAGGAGTATTGATTTTCCCTCAAATCCTAGAGAATGACAAATGGCCAAGGGCTTTGGGTATTGCTCGACAGAATACTGATCATGAGTACAAAAGTACCATTGGTACTACTTTAGAAGAACACAGCTTTAATTCATTATATTTACTCTCTCTCTCTCCCCGGGAAAAGTCTTTCCGTGTTTTTCGTATCGATTGTTTGAATAAGACGCAACCATTTTTCAAACGTGAAAGATCAAAAGTTTCACACGAAACTCAATACTATGAAAGCTATTGTATTTACGTCCTCTACTAAAATGAGCTCTACTTTAAGTAATTGGCCCAAAAGTTCTAGGGCTTAAGGGCTTTATTTTACTTTCAATGTAACATGTTATAACTCGTCGTCGACTTTTCTTCACGTATATCTTTGGTGCTCACATTTTAGTTTGTAACACACCAAAAATGACACATGTTATTTTTCTCGACTCTGATCTACATTTTCCTTTGTATCTACTGCTTTCAAAGTGTTTCATTTAGTATAATTGTCTCTATTTTTATACCCGAATTTAATTACTGTTTGACGCATAAGTGCCTTGTGGCATAGACGCATATCTAGTTCTAGTCTTAACAATGCATTGGGTTTTCTAACAATGGGACCACTTGAACTAACACACGTGCATTCGCATTCTGACAACTATCACACATTCCATGGTACTTTAATGATTTTAGTAAAACCCACTTCACCCACAATGTATTCACAAAATTTAATAAGATACCCATTCGACATGCCATTGTAAAGTTGCGGTGATGTCACACAACGTCAAATAGTGTTATCTGGTGAAAGTCGAGAATCCTCGTGCAAGTAACTAACAACCCACACATTGCACGCAAAATAAATTCATGGTCTGACAATGAGTGTTTACCTTCATCCTTGCACTTGGGTGTTTATCTTTCCTGTTAGCATATCATGGAGAGAAAGCATTGACTCAACGTTCCTATTTGGATTATATGACTTTGTAAATCGAAACTTCCTTCCTGTAAGTTATAGCGAGAGAGAGAGATGGAATTTTGTATTTGTGTCCTCGTCTAACCTTCATTCCCAGTACTCTATTGCCTATTGGCATTTATTTTGAATATTATGTAACTCTTGTGTTTATTTTCTTTGCTTTCTTTGCTCTTCGATTTGTATACACAAACCCTGATAGTTCTTATAATTTGCACGGACGGAATGCAAAATTGTGCGAGAATAAACACGGAAATGCTAACTCGATAAAAGTTTTCTTGATTTTTTGGATTCGCTATTAAAAAATGTGACATATTTTGAGAGTTTAGTCGTGGGATACAGGAATAACTATGTCGTATGATTAATTTCCTCTCATTTCTGGATGGAGATGTGACAGATTTGTCTGCCTCATCAGCCTTGCAGGAAACGACCATTAACTGGTATAATGATGATCGTTTTCGTCTCGCTTTCACAAACCCGTTCTAAAATATTAAAGTTTGTCAGTTGCCTCAACCGCTACACTCAGAAATGCTGACAGTAACAAATCAAGTTAAGTACATGTTTTCAAACTAAACCCAACTTTGTGAGCTAGTAAACCAACAACCCTGTCTGTCCATCCGCAATAATTTTGAACTACAAATTGTCCAACTTTTACATCAGCCCAACAACAATAACATCCTACCACCTGCCACGAACGAACGCATTTTCCTCAGCGTGTGTGATGTTTACCAATTATATACCACATTGTGAACCAAAACTAAATTATTAAAAACTTTTAGACCACACACTAATCGATCTACAGCAGCATAGCATTGACAATTTATGTTGAAGTAGTGCATAGAAGTTGGAACCGAAAACGAATTCATTGGCGAATCGTAAATTGAAATATCCAATGTGTTGACAAATTCATTTCTGAAAATTTAGATGTAATTTTATATTTAACCTTCAGTAAAAATCCTATTACTGACTGAGCCTTGTCATAAGTTTAAAGAGAAAAGAGAGCCATACGGTAAAAATGATTTTTTCTCCCAATTTTCGAGTAATAAAGTTTCCCCACAAGGTAAATTTCACCGGCTGATACGGATACGAGTACAGCGGAACTATGTACACGTGTATCGTCTAAAACAATTGCTTATTAATATTTTACTAACAATATAAAATAAAGTTGTTTTAATTTTACATTCACTCTAAAGTATTCGAGCAGAAAAATCATTTAATAATAAACTGGATATCGGCACTCCATTTCTTTTATCAGTCGGGAAGTTTACCTAGTGGCGAAAGTGAACAAATATATATCGAGGTCAGTCCAGAAAGTGATTTATCCCTTCATATACTTGCGATATTGAATTCTTTGATCTCGACTGACTCAGACTCCATATTTAAAGTCTTGAACTTTTAAACTCAAAAGAGAAGGCAATTCTGTCTTGTCAAAATAAATAATCTGATCACGAATTTAATAACCAATCTATATAATGTAGTTTTATATTATTTGACCCATGCAGCTTCGAAAATTCTCTTTTACTTAAACACAGGAGTATGAACAAAATATTTCGCCTGGATCTTTGAAGAATCTCATAAATAATGTCACAGCTAAATAAATTGCTTGTTACTTTTAACCAGTGCACATAACGCTGTAGGGTCACATTCACTTTCTCTATAAATAAAAACAAAAATATCCATATGCTGTGTCATTTGGTCTACGTTCTTGTTGCACTCAATTTGTATTGCCAGAAGCGTTGGCTAGAGTTGTATGCATGGGGAATATCTAAATCAAAGAAGGATGTCAACTGAATTGCATTCCCTTCACAATTTTATGCATAGGCCAAATGCGGCTAATGCATAAACTTTTCAGAATTTCCAGCGAGTGACCAAACTACATCTAAGAATTTCTTTAGGATTTTGCTTGCCAATTATTTTAACCACGTTTTCTGGAAATATATAACATAGCAGAAGATTTTCTGGAACTGGTGAATGGTGAATTGAGATGACCGCTGATTTCAGTATCTTTATGCTTTAAGAAAATGCATACTACTAGTATCAAATCTTTGACCTGTTTTATTTCAAATATCCATTCATTAATTGGAAATCACAAATTAATCAAACGTCGGCAACCCACAAATCCCGCACCTGTCCCGTTGTGATGATAGATCCTAATTTTTAATGTAGTGGTCCCAAGCTAGAGATACCATAATTCTTTCAACACACAAACTTTATAGACTACCGACTGTTCCAGCTCAATTTTAGAATGTCTATATCTATCATGACGTCAAAACTGTTCTGAAAAAACTATTATATCGCTTAATTAAATTGCATTCCGCAGTGCCTCATTTTCAGTCACTATCTTGTCTCGTGCTTCACTCCTCAACTCCTAAATTCTTTAAATATTTTACCAAGGGTATCAATTTAAAATGCAGTTGTTCAAAAATATGTCTCTTAAATCGGGTCAGTGGATCGGCCAGTTCATGAATTAAATAACAGCACAGAAACAAAGATGCTGTGCATGGATACTATACATGACCGGGTTTTGCACAATGCAATGGACGCTGTCTACACTTTTTGAGTAAAACGAAAATGTATCATAACAAAACTCCAAGCCTGAAAAGACGTACCATTTCTCATTCAGAGAGATTTTGAGACAGAGAGACGAGAGACATCCACTTAAGAATGTATTAATGGACTTTTTTAATGCAGAGTTTAGATTTAAATATAGCTCAGGTACGCGTACGTAAGTTTTGAAGTGCATACAACGGTTTAAGTTACGTTTTGCTCTGCCACTCGTCATTCCTCAGAGAAATAATAAAGAAATTCGCCAAAAACAAAATTCTTTTCTTCTTTTCTTGAGGTCCTAGTTTATTTTATAAAAAACAAAATAGATTTCAACAGTTGGTCATTTCTGAAGATTGCTCTATGTACAATCAAGAGTGATCCGTCAATCTCCATGACTTCTCCTTCGTGTACTAATGGACCCATGTATGATTAGATTTGCTTTTAGTCAACAGAATTTCAAGCGTTCAAATAGGCCAGGCTTAACTTTTCAACTGCTGACATGAATACTACTATAATAGTAATGATGTCCAAATGCATAGAATCGTCTGACGAACACGAAACTGGACTTACAACTTATAGTACGTTACGTAAGTACGTTCAAACTCCTTACTGTGTGTAGGGTTGGGTCGGAGCAGAAGAATTTTCTGCCTACTTCTGAGAGAGCTAAACGTTAACGACCTTGGGAAGCACGAAATTCCCTTTATTTGTTCAATTGTGTCCCGACCTCAGCCGCTCGACACTCAACAATGATGAGAACGCTAAGCTTGAATTAAGAATAACTTATATAACTTAATTTAGCCCGAAAGTTCCCCTACGCCTGTAAAACTTACGTGGAATGGAATTGACAATTTTTACGCCTTGTGGTTTCATTTCTGTGTACAATTTGGCGGACGTTTGAAATTTTTCGACATCTTTCCTTTTCTATAAAGACTGGGGGCATGCTGGTCCTGGATCCCACCAATATGTCATCTTCGAGGTCTGATAATTGGTGAAACGCCGTACAATCTCAACAAGCTCAAACTATCAGTAACACTCTAAAAATCGATATCCGATACGAGTCGTACCACACAATTACGATCGGGCTGCCTGAGGGTTTTCATAGTGGTAACTGAAGTTTGTCCATTAGCTTTCCAGTGAAGACTTTTTAATAAATTCTCAATGCATGGGACAATTTTGAGTCTCATCCTGTAATGTAATGAATCAGAAACATAGCCTAAAACGATCAGGCCTCGAGTCTTTCTATAACGTACAAAAATTGTGTGCCATGTCCTTTCAGGAAGCCTAGGAAAATTCAATGCAGTGGAAGACAAACGAGTTCACAGAATCAATTATAATTGGTTATGATAAAAACGGAAAATTAGGAGTTGAAAGCTAAGGGGATACAAACAATGATCTGATCATTAAACGTAAGATTGTTTCCTTTATTCATGTCGCTCAAGGATACATGGGCTTTATATTCTGTTCGAATCGGTTTCTTATATGTAATGCGATGTTACGCAAACGCTTGAAGCCAATTCATGGATACCGTACACATGGAGAGTTGATTTATTGGCGGGTGTGCGATGACTACACATTTACTCACATTAAATCTGACAAAAGAACGCAAGGAGATCGAGAGATCTATGTCACCAAGTGTTTACGTTGGCATTGTATGACAGAATTTCTAGTATATCAAAACATCACGTATGACAGATTACGTTTTGCCTGGAATTGATGCGATGTGGGATGTTTTCACCATCCTCTTTAGTATTATTAGAATGGAGAACCACTTTAGATGTTGATCACAAATTGCTCTTTCTAGTCCTGCACTTGTACAGATTCTCAAGTAAATTCAGTAAGCACAATTTTTGACAGTCATTTTATATCAACTAGAGACGTTGAGATGTAAAATGAAACGAAGTTTTGGGAAGTATCAAACCCTAGGACATAGTTTAATTAGGTAATTAGTTTTATGTTAGTTTGTCTCTGTTGAGTCAATTTTAAATCATAATAGATATCAAAGGTCATAATATGATCATAATATATTTCAAGTAGTAATTGGTACTGAATTCTCCTGCATAGAGAGTAACACTACTATACCAAATACTGTAGTAATAATATCCAGCACAAATTTTGGAGTGAAAGTCTTATACACGTGGTGGAGATACTGGAGTTCTATATAACATAATTGCATGTTATAAGTAAACCTGCTCAAAAGATTCCAAGTGCAATGCAAGGTGCATTTTGTAATTCCACCCGTGCGTGCTTGACGTGAGACATTGAGCCTTGCTCAATCAAGAATTAATGAGCACAGAAGATTAGCAGATATTGCACAAGTCTGAATCCCAAATAATTACACACTTCTTAGGACGTGTGCCTTCCAACCAAATTATTTTCAACCTTGATATTTCCAGTATCGTCAAAACTGACTGACAACGAATAATGGCTACCAAAAACAAGGACTCATCTATTCATATCACGATTGAACAGTCAAGTCAACCTATTCAGAATTCCAATTAGGCGCGATAAGTCCTTAAAAAGTAATTGCATACATATGATATTAAGGTTTGGCCCGGAAAAGACCAGAGGTCAACGAAATATTTTTGACCTCATAAAATATTTTGGGTAATTGAACGAGTATAAATTGTTGGACTCCTTTCTGGAATGACATCACAACCTGGAGACCTCTTTTAACATGTGGTGAGTTCCAACGGTCAATATCGGTATTGTATTATTATTGATCGCCACAGTTAAGATTAATCAGGAGGTCAAGTGTAAATCTTATACAAAGTTATACGCAGCGATGACTCATAATCAAATCATTCTACGGGCTGTACTGTACTGATATCACTATCGGCCGAGATATCTGAAAGTTTTCTTTTATTTGAACAAAAAATAAAGTGCACGTATCGGCGGCTTCGGTTTCTATCTAATTTAGAATTCATGTGTATTCATTCACATACTGTCCAAATAGTCACTTGAAGTTATAAAGAAGTAGACTCAAAAGTCAAATACCGAGACCGAGACCGCACACTGCAATCCGAAAAATCCGTCCATTTGCACACATATTACATTTACCCGTACCGAAATCACCCAGAGTTTGTTCAGCCTTGCACCAGTGCACCGCGTTCAGTTCTGATTTGACTGAGCCACGGGAAAGACGGATCACGAGTTTCAATCCGAGAAAGTGTTTCTGTACGTACTCATGCATTAGTGAGGCTTAAAGTTCGAGCTTGATTTCCACGAACCCATTCAAATCTTAATTTGTAGACTCAACAAGATTGATTTTGTACAATTTTCTGAGAAAATCGGTTCAATTATTTATTTAAAAGTGTGACGAAATGAATACTGAACACATCAAACAGAATATTTCGAAGCAAATCCTTCAATTAACAGATTTACAAAAATTACGATTGGTGGGTCAACCTAAAGAAGGGAAAGACTGTCTTTTGACTCATTGGCTAAATATTTCTCAGAGGAATCAAAATGGAGAAAAGGGTAAATTATAATAATTATTTTATCTAAAACTCTCATAATAATTTACGATGGATGTCGGTCCGTTCCACTTAGCCCCCAACCTGTGATTTATGAGTCTTATAGAAGAGTCTGTTGTTCAAGAGAAAGTAAACTTTCTCCTTTGTGCATTTCAAACATTGAATGTTTGTAATGGCCTCAT
>JAQGCB010002745.1:0-10922 GCA_034698835.1 Protaphorura tricampata | reverse complement strand
TATCCCTTATTAACTCAATTTAGTGATTTCAGAGCATATTACTGCTAATACACAAAAATAAATATGATTTGTTTTGCATTATTACAGACATGCCAAGCCTGGAAGAAGGTAGTGTTGGAGAAGTTTCTATTCAAGTCGACCTTTTCACACATCCTGGAACAGGAGAACACAAGGTCACGGTTAAAGGTCAGTGTTTACTTTTTTTGATAGCAATACAAGGTTCCACTTCCCTGGGTCAATAGATTCTACTTTAAATCCATGTTTTGAGACTTGCAATCCCCTGTGTTTATTTTTGTCGAGCGAAATCATTCTTCTCGTCTTGGATGTTCCACTGGAGTATTGATTATAATTTCAAGTACCACTTAAGGAACTACACCGGAAGGTAGTGGTCAAAGAGTTCCGACTCGTCGTATTCTTTAACACCTCTGTAAAAGAGCAATGAACATCTTGGCAAACAAGCATATGGTGCACTGTACGCATAATGTTTCGGAATTAGGATGATCCAGGTGTGAGCGACAAAGGTGAACACAGAAGTGATAAATAAAAATCCAAACACATCTGAAAGCGCTAGTTTTTTCTCTAAGATTTTGAGACCGCCTGATAAAAAGTCATTAAATACGTCTCCATGCCAGGAACTCATCTTCCATAAATAAGCACATTTAGCACACACACAAGGGCAGAGTTGCACTATTATGACAGGATTTCCACAATTATTACTTTTTTTGTCAAGAATTTTGATTGGTAGTGTTCACTAAAGAATTTCTATCATTGAGGAGTAATAAAACTAAAAGCAATTTCGAATTCTTTTGATAAGTGAACTTCTGTCTACAGCCAATGCAAGGGTTGCCTTATGTGGAAGCATACCCGTTACATGAGCTTCCGGTGTTGTAAGGAATATCAGATAATTTCCACACGAACAGTATTTTTATGGACCTTTGGTTTTATGGACAAACGAAATCATTTAGATTTTTAAATTTTAAGTTTTTAGCCAATTTTTCAAAAATAAATTACACGATTCTGAAGTATTTTTCGTAATCCAGAAGTCAGGTCAGGTAGGCAAGTTTCTTGTAGGAACCATTGACTCTGATTACGGTACACGCAGTCACATTTTACATTACCTTGCCAAGATTTAATTTGAAGATATCGGTTTTTATGGTGAAGAGAGTCGAGGTAATAAAAATTAGATGGGGGAACATAGATAATATATTACAGTCTTAAGTTCGTTAACGTATCTTCAATCTTGACATGCAACGTCGTTCCATCCAACTAAAAGTCCTTGTTAATGATTTCAAAGCGTTAGGAAGAAATGTGGAGGAGTTCACAGGATTTTTATTCGAGGAGGTACGAATATATAAATAAATTCAATTTTAATTTACACTTTTTCGACAAAAATCGCCCAAAAGTTTATCAATGAGAGCACATAATTATTTCAGCCTCAGTTAGGGGTAGCTAATGTTGATTTCGCATCGAATCTTCCGCTGAACTTGATTAAAGATAATACTTTAAGTACCGAATCATGTCCCCTAAGGTAGAATAAATTGTTTAGCCACGTGGGAAGGACAAACGACTATAAAGAGCTATAAACTAATGGAATGAAGTGATTATTGATGGGTTGAACAATTTTTTTCACTTTACTTTTAGTGGTGGCGGCTAATGAGCTGAAATGGCCGGTGACGAGTGGCATGTTTCGTCCTTTCATTGAAGTCAACTTGATCGGACCACACTTGTCAGAGAAGAAAAGGAAACAAGCTACCAAGTCCAAGTCTAACACTTGGTCACCCAAGTTCAACGAGACATTTCATTTGTGAGTCATTTTTTTTAGTTACTACTACTCTACCGTGAAGTTCTTTTCGTTTGGCTTTTATGATGCTGGTGTGTTTGTTGAGTACCTAGTTTAATTATTATTATCCGGACACAAAAATGTCATTCTGGGAAGGGGTGGGATGACAAGATTGATCGATCTCTTATTTTTATCACCAGTAGTTAAATTTTATTCCGGGAGTTCTTTCTATGCTATGTCCAGAAGCGGATTTTGTTACAGAGTCCCGGTATTCAAAACTTCAAAGCCAATTGAATTGGGTTTTCGACTAATTATGGAAATTTAGGTCAAATACAAACCAAAACCCGAAATGTATACGAATGAGGATCGTTAATACAATAAATTGCGGTTAAACAATGGAGGATTTTAGTTGTTTCAGTTGTTTATGGTAGCCGAGCTGATAATTCCCCCGCAACAATAAACCAGTCCGGCCATTATTCCGAGGAAATTCAACATTGAACAAGGGTGTAATAATTTTTAAAGAAAGCTCCCACGGAAATCCGTACTGGAGCAGTTCGAAACCGTTAACAGTGAATTATTATAAGTTCATGAGGAAATGATCAGGGGGAGAAAGGTCCTTGGGTGTTGGGTTGGTTGAAATAGACTGTAATAATCATTTATTCAAAGAGATTCAAATAAATGTCGCCCTTAACTTGGACTCGAATTCCAGTCCAAACTCCAAAACCCATTAACACATGGTTAAACTGGCATTTGGATTAAAATCCACCGTCTGTTTCGTTAAGCGATGCGATGGAATCGCCACCCAGGGTGCTATTTTTGGTGTGGTAAACCTATTTGGCCTGTTTCACCAGAGTACAACAAAATATTGTGCCTTTTCTCGTTGACCCAGAGTTTTACAGTTGAAGAAATTAAATGAAAATTCGCCGTGTGTCCAGTTGAATTCTGCCAACAAAATTTTATATTGATTAGGATGCTGATTAAAACAAAATGGCCACCGAGACTAAGAAAAATGACTGTCTAGAATGTTTAGATTTCATAAGAGATGGCACTGAAGTAACCCTAACCACTTTGACGGGTCGGGTTATCCAGAGTCTCTTCTAACCTGAGAGAGCAGTCAAATTAAAACTGGTTATTGAGTCGTTCACTTCACAACACAATTTTCAAGCGCTCAAGTTGAAACGAGTAGTAGACGCGATACGATAGGATAGGATAGCAAGTCCAATTCCACTACCAAGTCCTCGTCTCTTGCCTGCTCAGAAAGGAAAACCTGTCCCGGATTTGAAATGAATGAGAGATGGATCAATCAATTAATTTAATTATGAGGGTGATGTTGATGGATGATGTTGCGAGATGATGTCTTCTTCTCATTATTCATTCACCCAGTCATCCCATCTCAACGCCTGGACTCCATAACCTTTACATACGCAGTCCAACGCATAAGCATAGGCCATAGGCCTGCTACGTACATCTCACAACTAGTTCTAATAAAATATTTACAAAATATTTTTTCAGCATCGTCGGCAACGAAGAACATCTTGACTGCTTTGACCTCCATATCTGTGTCAAAGACTACTGCTTTGCTCGGGAAGATCGTCTCGTCGGTGTGGCTGTCATGCAATTGAGGGATATCGTCGAACAGGTAAATAATTTATGGCAGGAAGTGATAGTAATAATTTTTGAAAAGATACCTGACTGGGGATTTTCGAAATGTAAATTAAAAACACACAATTTTTTTGCCAGCTACGTAAACACGTCTTAATATTTCGAATTAAGCAAGCATTCTTATTTGAGCAATAATTCACACTGGGCTTCGGAATTTCAATTGTTGGTTATAAACCCGTTGAAATCCTATTGTATAAAATAACGCAGTGTGCAGAACGCTAGATAATATACATCACATGTGTAGTTGATCTCGGGGGTCATTGAGGTCAATCTCGAGGGATCCCTCTCAATTTACTTTATTGGATTGCGTGTGCGTGCAAGAAGACGTTTGTTGTATGCAACCAAACAAAAACTGAAAAAATTATGTGAAATTAAGGGGGATAAGGAATCTTCCAAGTATTTGTCGGCATCTTGTGACATTGAGCTGTGGCAGTCAGGCAGGCAGGCAGGGTGGATTGTATGGCAAATAGTGAACTAGCCATTGTCTACCACCAACTGATCTTCACCTTTATCAGTTTGATCGTCACATAATCCATGTAGATTTGTCCTCTTATTTTATGGGAGAGATGGAGATTCGGCGGAATGGACAGACGGATAGTCATGTCAGGTAATCAAGAGAAAAAGAAGTATTCGTATGTCCTCTAATCTACGACGAGTGTCCAAGAGTCTTGAGTATTTCATTACAATTTACCTCATTACTCACTCAGGGCTTCAGTATAATAAATGGACTTTAACAATCTGACAAACCAACTTGTCACAAAAATTCATTTCAATTCATTTCTGGTATTTTATTCAAGACTTATCGTGACCTAATTTAGTGGTAAATGTCATTAACCACGTACGTACGTACGGAAGAGTTGAGGAATTTGAGTGGATTTTTTGTACAAAAAGTTGCAGTCAGTTTTCCATTCAATTACATGATGATAACAAGTTTTTGTGACCAATTCCCTATATTAAAGTGTCAGACTCATCTTAAAAGTCCAATAGTTCGTTATTATCGCCGTTCGGCGAACAGCATGTCACACTAAGGCAGCAGCAGTTACGAATTTTGAGTTTAGCTGTCAGAAACTCTGAAACTGTTAGTATTTTGCGTCAGCCTACAATCGGTCGAGATTTTAAAGCTGACCCAGGAGCTGAAATTGAAATTAACATGACCCACGCCCTCAAAGGTCTTGTCATTCAAAACAGTAGCAGAGCAAGGCCCATCTTTGGAATTTATTACGAGCATTAGCATTACGCATTTACGTTGGAGTGTAGTCGTATTCGTATTCCTATCATTAAATCCTGAAAGAAGGGAAGATCTCATTAATTTTAAGGTTTAGGACAGGTGTTGAATTCAAATAATGTATTATCATTGGAGGGCCGATTGTTTTATGAGGTCATTTCAATCCAAATCAGCCATTACGACCACGCACAACTCCATTAAGACGAATACGACAACACTCAACTACTCCTTTCCGCGGTTGTTTCCATAAGGGTACATGTACATAGTGTGGGCCATATCAGGAAATTAAATTTATTATGATTTTGATAATAAGTCAAGGGTTTATGGGAAGAAAGCAAATGCGTCGGGCGAGATAAGCAGTTTTATTGGTTTTCCTTTGTTCATTGAAAAATCCAGAGATTGGATTCATAAATTCAAGATATCTTAAATCATTCTGGCACAAATTACTACTACCTGTATATTCTGGAGAAATTAATCTGAACATTGTAATAACTAAATTCTTCAATTAAATTCTACACTATAGTTATGCATTACATATGGTAGCGGAGATGAGTGCAACAAATGACGACTTTTTATTGCACACTTGAGTTTCAAGAAATTGTGGTATTAATTCCACTACTATAATGTAACTATGATAGCACGCAATACGTACTCTGGAATTTTAGTAAATGGTCTTTGTGTGTTTGCAGATAATTAACGACCACGGTTTATTTTCCATTGTTTCTTTCCAGGGCTCCTGTGCGTGTTGGTTAGCTCTTGGCAAAAGAATTCAAATGGATGAGACAGGCTGGACGATTCTTAGGATTCTGGCTCAAAGAAGTAATGATGAAGTGGCCAAGGAGTTTGTCAAACTCAAGTCTGATGTCAGACCAGAAGATCCACAAATTCCAATGAACCAATAAGTTTTGTCCCCAGAGGCAATTTTTTAACAGGTGAGTATACTTCTGACTAATTAGATTTTAAGACCTAATTAGGTACTCGATTGCTTTTAACACTTGTCACGCAAAGAAGGTTTTGTCGTGACCGAAATTTCTCTATATGGATTTTCATCATTTAAAAAATTCCATCCTACTGTGAAGTTCAAATCTCGAATCTATGAATAATTTAACTTCTGCTGAAATTTGGAGACGGATTTTTAGTGAAATCTGTACCACCATTTATTATTTGCAGTGCAAATCCCTTGAATAGTGAAAATAATAAGCCAAGCCAAGACGAGCGTCTCATGAGAATGAGAACAAGAATTTCTATTGTACAATTTTAACATGCGCCGACACAGTCTTAAGTCTCATCCTCTCGCGAGTAATTTGTTGAGTTCCCACAGATTCCTCATTTCACTTCGTTTCAACGTTTAGTTTAAGCAAGTCATTTGTCACCCATAATTTATCAACGTAACATAGCATATAACGCACATAGCTCAGCTCAACTCAACTACTTATCATTTTTTTCCTGCATTTTTCCATTGACGATGATTTACACTCGTTGTGAAAGGCTTCCTGTTGAGAGTACATATCTTCAGTCAAAATCCAAAAAACACACCATAATACCAGTTGTCTCAGGCGTCCCAATAAATCAGGCTACACTAGAGCACCATTCTTGAAAATTCTGTGAGTTGAGGGCAAGATTTTTGTCGTCTGTTTCATGAATTTGCGTGCAATCACGAAAACTTAAACTTATTTCCGGTGCCCGGTGCTCTGTGGTTGTACACAGAGCCGAGTATGGTGTTTTTGATTGGTGGTGCCTTAAATCCCTCAGATTCAGACTCAAATTTTGATAGTATCCCGTGACAATTACATGAAATCTGAAAGGGTTAGCTTACACACATGTAGACATGTACATACATTCATACATAAGTACACCCGACTGAAATGAATTATGAATCATCGGATCTCTTTCCTGCATACTTTTACACGATACAGAATACCTGGTGGTGTTGAGGATTAGTTTTTTTTCTTTAAGTCCTTTCCCTTTTGGTCGAGTGACGGACAAGGCCCGGAATCTTTGTTCAAATGATTGAGAGCGACAGACACATGAAGTGTTAATAAGCTCTTTATACTTTTACAGAATATGAACATGAACGAACAGGTAGATTGTACAATGCCCAATGCACTGCCGCCGTGTGTTAAAATTGTACATACGGGTAATCGTATGTATATTCGAATAATTTTTTTACCTGGTTATTCTCTAACTCTAGCCGAGACTCTAGCTGAGGAGAAAAAAAGTGGACATACATACAACCTGGCCAGCAAATTTTTCACACCTTTGCTTTGATTGGGCTGGAATGTTGCCGCTGACTGATTGGATGGATGGATGGACATTCAAAACACCAAGCACATATACTTTCTCAATTTACGCACAATAAGAACAAGTTTTAATTTTCGTGACCGAAAAAGATCAAGAACGGAGAATAACCTGGCTTTTTATACCACAAAAATGGTCAGAAAAGAAAACAAAATGGACACCAAATATAGCTAGGCGCCAATTTTCGCCTGGCCCCACAAACGCTAAAATTTAAAAATCCAATTCTGCGACTGCGACTGCGTAGAGAAACTTTTAATTTTAATAAGCGATTTTAATTTATTTGGAGATTGTAGATAAGTCATGAGGTAGCAAGCAATTAGACGTAGGGGTACTACTGTTAGTGTATAGAATTCGTCAGGGCTATTATGCGCAGTGCATGTGCGCGTGGGATGCACAGCACCTGCTGCCATCTGACGCCACCGGATCGCAGAAATTAGATATGACTCGACTCTTCGCAACATATCCTTCTCGGATATTCTCTGTCGATAAAATAAAATCTTGTCCTGCATTAATATCACCACCCTATATACCTTCTTAATATTAATTAGAATGTTGGTATTAATTAAGTAATACGATAAGTAAATAAAATAAAGTGAAATCACCTTGCCTCAAACCAATTTAACTCCAAGTCGTGTCGTGTGTACGTACTGTTGTGGTTTCCCCAAAAAATGATACATACTTACCATAATTGTGTGTAACTTTTTGGGGGGAAAACATGTCAATTGTTGAACAATAATTCACTCCTTGCCAGCTTCTATTTACTTAAATAATAAAAATTGATGAATTGAGGATGTAAGGAATAAAATGCTATAGTTAATGAACTAAATCATACGTAATGTAATTTAACTGCTTGTGACTTAAAAAAAATTCGTTGATCATTTGACGTAATATTCATTGGAATGAATTCTCCACCACCACGAGTAAATATTTGTGACGCTCGCTCGCTACGTATGCGTTAGCTTTGATTTTATAATTACCGAGGGAAAACAAAAGATTGATTATTTTTTTGGGATTTAATTAAAAAATCCAAGCAAGTATTTCCCTCAACCTCAGCTGAGCTAAGGCGGCCAAGACTACCTACACAACCTATACGTAAATTCATTAATTAATTTTCCCTGTGGTTTATATTCTCGACCAAACACAACTTTTCTTCAATCATTTTGCAAAAACCTTGTAAATATTGCTACTACTAAACTACTATTGTATTAAGACATCTTCAACTTTTTGGCTTTACGTAATTAATTGAGTGTAACCATAATTAAGTTGTATTTCCTAATTAATATTAATATTTAATAATAAATTCTCTATAAGGTGCTACTATAATACATTAATTAATTAATTAATTAATTATAGTCCAAGTTACTTAATTATCAGATCTACTTGAGTGTTCATTTTTTTCTATCACGTGTGCGTACGTACGTATGCTGAGGGTACGGAAAGAATTAAATCATGAAATTGTAAAAAAAAACGTCGAGCCGCCAAGTCCGTGGTTGGTCGCCTGCATTCTGCATGCTCTGCACGAATTGATTATAAACGTTTTTAAATTAATCAATCAATTTTTGTAAATGTTATTAAATCTTTAACTAATGAACTAATTAATTGATACACATATGCCATGTTGGCGAGCGGAAGCCATCAAATTTTGTCTGTGAACCACCCTATATTATTCACTTTGAACATATCTGAATGGTACTATTAAACTTAAGGTTTAAACAAACGATTTAAACAAAAAAAATCAATCAATTTTTTGATTACCAACTACTCGGCCAACAACGCAGCAGCGCATATTTCCTTTGTACTGTACTGTAATGTAAATTCACAATATTCCATTCTATCTCTTTTACTACTACTCCTTGCTTACGTATGTGTAATTAATAAGCCATCATGATTATCCATGCCCAGAAATGCTTTAATTTATATTATGTGTAATTGTTAATTAGTAAGTAACCTATTTAATTAGAATGGTAAACATAAGACGCACGCAGACGGCGACGGCTGACTACGGTACGGCTAGACATACATGTACGTTTAGATAGACAGTTTGAAATACAAGGATTAAAAATTAATTGTTAGTTAGAAGTGTTATGACGTACGACGTGCAAAACTCAAAAAAGGTAACTTGAACGTGTGCTGCGGAGATAATAAATATATGAGATTTTTATTGTCCAAATGATGTTCGATCTCTAAAAATTATTTATGCATGATGAAACAACGTACCTATTGGATCGAAGCTGTTTTCGAGAAGTTGGATCGCAATCCCAGGAAACAGTTTTGAGATCTAGTACTTTCTTCTGACCCTGCAGTGTTATCATGATGAAACAGAAATTGAAGTATGGTAAGTAAAAATCTTTTACTGTTCAAGAATACAAATAATTAGACAGCGAAATTCCGCATTAACCGCCCAGATACAACAAGATGTACTCAAATTTATAATTCTATAGGAAATAACCCGCGGTTGATTAAATTGTTCATAAACTGTAACACGTCCGTCCGGGAAAACCGTATTACAAGAAGGATGATGTATCCAAATATTTAAGCTCCTCTGAACATCCTGAAGTACTGAATATGAACGATATTTTTAACTTCCGTGAAACAGTACACTATCCGTTTGAAAAATTTAAGCATATCTTCAATGCCATTTGTTCCCCGTAAACCATGCTGGATATAATATTCAATTAGTAATTTACCCAGTTTTCATTTTATTTCATGTAAATCTTATACCTGTGTTGCTGTGTTGCAAGCCCCGATGCAAATTCTGAATATAACGTATTTTTTTAGAAAATACGGTGACGGTAGCTGTAGGTTCCGCGTTGAAGTGATCATAATTAATATGTAACATAATTTAAAATAGTGCTGCCAGTTGAAGAGAGCCAAAAGTATTTTAAAGTAAAAGAAAGAACACAGTTAATGCAAGAATACATTCGAATACTTGTCGGTTCTTTAATTATAAAAACGCAATCCCCGAATGACCACAAGCGAAAACTACAAAAAAAATTGCGAGTTTCCTCTCAAAGGGGCGTATGGAGTTCCACACCTTCATGCGATAGATAATAAAAATTCTACTGACGTTATAGGATATTTATTCTGAGACATCATAGCATCTGGGAACAAATAATTTTTATTAAATGCATGTGCCAATGAAAACAACTGTATGAATTGAGTAGTAAAGGAGTCTTAATAACACTAGAAATGAGGAGAATTATTGGGTCAGAGTTTTGAACGTATTTTATTTACACAGATAATATTTAATACAAATTCAGAATATACAAAAGTATGACTGCAGGGATTTTATGTGAGGGTTTCAAGAATAGCAGCTCGATCTACTACTTTTGTACACATAAAACAATTGACTCTATGTACAACGAAACATAGCTATCACTATTTTGGATTCCAATAACACAGTTCAGTATGGCTACTAATACGCTGTACAAGCAAATACCGACTTAAATATTAACGAAGCAAGAGAACTAGGGTTTGCTCAAGGATAGTCTGATACATTGTAAAAGCTGTGGATTCTTGAATATCGAAAAAGGGATACACTTTGAAAACCAGTGGTTGACACCCACAAAGAAATTTTTTAAATTTTTTGTCATAACCCCGACGAAAGTACCAGACATTCATATATCTAAACGACAGATTGTCGAATGACACTAATTGGCGTAAGACGACTGCATTACAAACAACCATACTGAAACTAATAAGCATGAAATCAATTGTAAATTTGACATGGAAAGTATAATTAAACGATTGTATCCAAGTGTGATTAAAACAAATATGAATAATTACAAGAACAATAAATATAATGGGGACCGAATTTTGAACAGATTTTGTGTGTTGGGCATGCTGACTTAGTATGAAGAGTTGTCTGTAAGCACTCGCAATCTTAACAGATGTTTTTCTGTACAATTCTCTATTCTCTGACAATTGTTTGAGGAAAAATGTTGTGCTTTCTACATA
>JAQGCB010002744.1:0-10924 GCA_034698835.1 Protaphorura tricampata | reverse complement strand
GAGAATCCTGATGTTCTGAAGAGAATAAATGCTCTGATGTGATTTTGTTTGCAATGAGACATTGAAAATCATTTCTACCCCGGCCAAGACACAAATCAACTAATATGTCCCCCGAATCGAACCCACAAATAAAATATTGATGAATACACTTTTCAAATCGTTTCCAAACTCTCATAAGTATTATTAATATTAGTTTGAAAAAAAATTGTAGCTTTGGAAGCTCGTGATTGCGAGTCAGTTATCATTATCCAGTTAATTTTAAAGGCTTAAGGGATCCATTTTTAAAATAAGTGGCATTAAACAAGGTGTGTAATTTACATGAATAGTATGATTATTCAAAGCGAAAACACAGTAGTATAGGTTACAATTATAAAACCATGACGGTGATGATTCAACATACCATCAAATTGTTTATCTGAATCTAATTATGTACTGACACTGACAAGGGATGATTGGATGTGAAAATGTATTCTGAACATGTACCAGAGCACAGAGGGAATAATAGTACCTAGAAAATACTGCAGACGAAATTCGATTGATTCATGGTCAGGTAGGTAGGGCATGGCGGATGATAAGAACAAATGTCATATCTGGATGCTGGTATACATGCACTGACTCTCCCTTGTCAGGGCACCCACACACAAGTGGGTCTATTTCTAAAATGAGAATTAAATTAAGTAAATTGAGTAATTTACAAGAATAGTTTGGACAGTGATTAAGGCTTAGCGTATAACTAGAACTGTCAGGAAACACACCATGTCATCAAATTGTTTACCCGAATCTAATACTGACTCTGGCTGTATTTGGCTTACTAAAGGAGAGAATAAAATATAGCGTATAAAAACATTTGTAAACTCGTGTAGAGGACAGGTTATAATTAGAGATGTTATCTAAAAAAAATACAGCTGATAAAATCATAGACGATTCATGTGTACTTAAAACGAGTGAAAACTGGTCGTGGAGTGCATTCAAGTTCTCGACCCCAATACCTGACTTTCGTCCCGAAAAAAAATTAATTTGTAAATAATGTTGCCAGTAATTTGGAATAAGACGCTTCTGTATCCATTATTTCAACAATTTTCGCTCATAAAATCAGTTCCCATTGAATTTGTAAAGAAAGATAGTAAAATATTGATAAGAGTGGTTGAGTCTAAAACGGCTTTAATTATTCACAACTTGAACATCCTTATTTTAATATTTCGTGCAATTTATTTAGTCATTCGATTTCAAATAGCATTGAAATTATCAGAGGATGCTATTGTTGTCCACGTGCTGTGGATGACTGGCCATGTTGTTGCGGTTGGCTTAAGTTTAGCGACCAAGTGGAAACGTTCAGAACTAACAAGATTTCTGAATTTGTTCTTTAGTTTTCACGACAATGGTTCAAGAGGTAAGCGAAATATGATACTAATTCCAAATTGAATGAATTCAATCCGGAGTTATGTATTTTCTTGTCCTTTATTAGCGTGGACCAGTCACAACTTGGATACACAAATCTACTTGATCCGGAATTGGATACTTGTAAAAATAATTCTACTGATCGCACCGTTTGTATATTTCGTTGTTGTTACCATATCTTTGGAAATGCCTCGGAACACTCCCTCATTCTATTGTTCTGCGAATATTCTTGGTTGGATTTGTCATCAAAAACTGCTACTTATCCTAATAGCTTTATTCACTGGGTTTGAATCATTCTTAGCGACTCATGCTATTGGATTTTATTTTTTAGTTTTTATCGCGTACTTTTTACACTACTTCAAGAACCTTGCGAGAGTCTGCCAGGTAAGAAATTACTAGAATGAAACCAGTCCGGGATTGAATACAGTAATTTTAGTCAATTTTCTGTTAGATTCAAACCGTCACGCAAACATTTGGACTCGGACCAACTGACATATCGCTGTTTTCAATTGTTGAATCAATAATTCACCCAAATATTCAGCACCCACACTTATCCCTTCTTACAGTTCGCTTCATTGGTAGGGTTTGTGATCGCAAACCTCTGTTTAATTCAATTGATTGATAAAATCCCAGCCGCTCTGTACTCATTAGCTATTCTCATATTTGTAGTATGTTCGTGTTCTACAACACTTGCCATTCAAATCGCAGGCTCACTTAACACTTATTCTAGAAAACTCATTTCTAAAAGAAAAGAAGTTCCATTCAACCGGATTAACCAAAAATTTTGGAAATCCTGCTCTCCTATCCGAATCTGGGTCGGAAATTGGTACAGCGTTGACCGTTCGAGGACAATCAGGACATTGGGGTTCATAGTTCATTTAACGATGAGAATCTTGTTGTTCTCAAGAGAATAATGCTTTTATGTTTGTACAAAATTAGACATCGAAAATCATTTCTACCCAGACCAGACACCAACCGAACTTAATGTGTCCTCAGAGTCAATGCCCCCAAATAAAATATTGATGAATACTCTTCTCGAATAACTTTATTCCTTCATTTGTGTATAAAGTTGAATTCTATGATGGCGTATCAGGCGCAGACAAGACACAACCGGCTTTTAAAATAAATTCTTCACACTCAAATGTATTTTTTTTAAAGAATATGAGTACCAATAGATGAATTTCGTAAGTAGAAAGCCAATGACGATTAACCATAATTATTACATTCTTATGGCTAAAATGTGCCCAATTTTCAAAGAAAAAATGGGTAAAAGTAAAGTGTATAATTTACATAATTGTGTGTTTCAACATTTCATCCGGGTAAGAATAGAAATAGAACTACCCGTTCACCTCCACCGTACTCTAATTGTTCAAAATTTCATAATGCTAGTGCTCATCTGAATTTCATAATGTGAGAGTGTATAAACATTAATTTATTGTGTGGACGTACGTTGTTGCATTGCAATGGGCGTTTTTATAGTGAAAAACGACATTTATTTTCTTACGCTAGCGAAGAAATTGACCGAAGATTGAGGATCGAAGTATTGCCCAAATACATAGAAGTTTAGATATTTTTGTCTATAATTGAGAAGAAAGCCATTTATTTCAAAGAGATTTGAACTCCATGTATCAGTCGAGAGGTGAGTCTCAATCAACATACTGCTCTCTTAAAGTAAATATGCCTTTAACTTTCAATAAGAGACTACTCTTTCCACTATTCCGTCAAATTTCATTCGTGAAAGCCCTCCCAATTGAATTTGTAAGTGAAGATGGCAAAATCTTCATACGAGCGGCCGAATCCAAGAAAACTTTACTCTTTTGCAGTTTAAATACTATCATTTTAGTACTTCGTGCATCATTCTTAATTTTACAAATTCGACCAGCCTTAGAATTAAGTGTAGAAGCCATAATTGTTCACTTAATGTGGACAACTGGTCACACTGCTGCAGCAATTCTAAGTGTACGAACTATGTGGAAGCAACAAGATCTTGCCCGATTTTTGAATTTATTCCTGGATTTTCATGAGAGTCTTGAGAAGAGTAAGTTAATTTTATAATGTTCAGTTAGAGCAATAAAAAATCTCCGATTTTTGTTCAATCTTGTAGTGTACGCCCATAATAACTTGGAAACTAACTTATTCCGGAGTGGAATATTCATGAAAATCGTTGAAATGTGCGGACCGTTGATGTCTATCGTAATTGCAGTCATAGCTCTCCAAATGCCATTAGAGAGTCCGACATTCTATTGTTCTGTCAATATTTTTACTGGGATTTGTTCTCATCTACCACTACGGATTTTAATGGCTGCTTTCGCTGGGTTTGAGAGTTTGCTAGCATGGCATTCGTTCATATTTTACATGATTACATTCATCATCTATTTTTACACCACTTCTGCCAATTTGAAAGCTTGTGTCAGGTAAGAAAATTTGGAAATCACTTTTCGTGGAAGAAATTCACATCCTTAATTTGGATAAATTGCACTTTAGACTCACACCAACTACTGAACAACACGACACAGACCAGCGGACTTATCGTAGTTTTCAAATAGTACATCAAGAATTTACCAACTCATTCAGCCGGTTTTGTTATCCATTGTTACATTTTTGGATGTTGGCAACGTTTGTCCTCTCAAATTTTTGTGTAGTTCGAATGTTCGACAAAGTCTCTTTGTTACTGTTCTCTCTGTCAGCATATTTGGTTGTAATGTCCACATTTTCTACTACACAAGTAATTGAAATCGCGGCATCACTAAATACTTATTCTCAGAAATTCATCACCTCCAGAAAAGAAGAGTTTGCAACTTGTCGGTACAGCAAGAAATTTTAGAAGTCTTGTGCTTCAATCAAAATTCGAGTCGGGAGTTGGTACTTCATTGACAGGTCCAGAACAATCAGGACTTTAGGATTCATATGTCATTTAACAATGAGAATACTATTATTCTCAAGGGAAAAAGATTAGTTTCCAACAAATCCCAAGGCACAATTGTGCGTGCCCATGAATAGTTAATTCAAAATATCGTAAAATAGAGTGCCACTGAGCAAAGTGCGTAAAGTGGGAGGGTAATTAATTATTCATTCAGGTCAAACACACGTCGTTCGTGAACTCAAATTTAGAACTGAACTCGTCATGCGATTCTAAAGCTTTTGTTTGTAGGGCACTCGGTTAAAAAAGAAGCATGTGTTCCAAATTCAAAACAAAAATACCTGACCAGTCGATATTCGAACCTCATTTCTAAAACTACACCCAACTAGAAATGTCCTGGCGACTTTTCTCAAGGATCCTTTGTGTAATTTTTTGTTTAAAAGCCATAAGTGCACAAGTAACAGAAGAACTAGAAACCTTAGATTTCAACCCATATTTTACTCCATTCCGCCGGTGTTTGACACAAATAGTCATTTCTAACTTGAAAGACATTGAAATTCAACCACTCCATCAACCAGTAATCATAACATCCGGTGATGATCTTGAACAGAATTCCAACCAACTCCTAAATCACAAACTATCAATTGCTATAAAAGATTCGACTCAACTCTTCCATGCAAAATCATACTTGCATCTTCTCTTGGGGAAATACACGTGCATGACCCACATCACGAATGTCCCCCAGTCCCTCAGTCACGAACAACTACGGAGTGTGTGGAAATTTATCAATTCATATTCCAGCCTTACAATTGACTACGATGAGGGGAAAGTTTATCCAGATCAGAACTTTTTGGATAAAATCCGGTACTCCCAGCAATCATATTTGAATTTTGTTTTGTCTGGTTCTGGTAAACCGGAAATCATGGAAAGTGAGGTCAACCGACTCAAAGGAATTATTTGGGAATCGCTCGAGTCACAATTTTACAAGGTGTATGTCCATAGTGCTGATTCATCTGCATCGGTTGGGCTCGCTTGTTCCTTGCCTACAGTTTACAAGATGACCGACGCTAACAAAATGACAACCAATTCGTTGGACGCCACCTACAGGGACAACGTGATGTTGTGCGGAGGTTTCAACTTTTTATTGTACAATCCAGAAGAATCAACCTGCTCTATGAGCCCCCCACTCCCCCCGAATACTTATTACTCTTTCAAACCTGAAAATATAGGAGGAAAGCTCAGAAATGTTCTACTAATTTCTCTCCTGGTAGACGGTTTACCAAATTCAACGATTCATCAAACTGGATTCAACCAAATGACACCATGTCCCAGACTACCGACAGCGACAAATTCTAACAAAGTATGGATCGTCAACCCCACCAGCACCCATCCACAAAGTTCCACGTCCTACTTTTTCAAATACTACTCTGACAACTTTAATTTTATCACTTGCGATGGAGCCCAAGAATCCTTATCCTTTCAGGGATATCTAAAACCGTTCCAAACAACACTCTGGGTCGGATTGATTCTACTTTGCGTTTCCCTTGGGGGTGTCCTCAGATTTCTGGATACTGGGACTCGAACTACTACTACCAAACATGGAAAAAATGAACTTCTCCTACTCATCTCTTATATTTTCGAACAAGGGACTTCTTTGACGGATCAAATTCTAAGAGAACAAAAATATTTGTCTTGGGTATTTTGTCCACTGCTTCTCATGTGTGTGGTCATCACGAATGCCTACAAAGGAATCGTCGTCACGGATTTGACAGCCCCAACCCCGGTATCAAAACTGGAATTTTTCTCACAGTTGGCCGTCGCGAATTACACGATATTTACACCCTATGATGAAGATTTTCTTCGGGAGATGCTGGAATGTAAATCTCATCTTGAAAGAAAAGGGGATTTTTCCAACTATGAGAAATTGTGCTCAAAAAATGCCGTTAAAAATTCACCCTTTGGTCGAGCTCTCAGACGCAAACGGCAGACTGAGCCCAGAGGCTTAGGGTCACACAAAAATAAAGCAACAAAAATGTATGAAGATTTGTACGACCAACTGGAAGAACCATTGAAACTGGAAGTCACCTCGAAACCCCTGGCACTTCTACAATGTAATAAAACAGCGTACATCAACTACGAACACAAAATGGAGTCCGACATGCTGAATTTGAAAAGATTCCCACAAAGTCCAAACTCGAAGGAGTACTACAAAGGAAGGGACAAGCTGGTGGCTACAGATTTTGGGGTTGAACTCAAAAATGTTCATGACGATGGCGGACTGATCAAAGCTCGTCTGCACGGAATTATTGAGTCAGGAATTCTTGCAAAATGGGGTCAAGTTCTGAATGTTCTGGAATTGTTCAGACTCCAAAGAATAACATCAAGCCAGAGTCCAGGGAACGTAAGACCACTCGCCCTAAATTCCAACCTCCTATCAGTATTTTACGTGTATCTCATCTGTGTAATTGTTTGCCTGCTGGCGATTTTCAGTGAATGTTCTCACAAAATATCTTTGTTTTTATTTGGTTGGATTCAAAGCAAAATTGTCCCGACTTTTGTTCGAATGAAGCGTCGGTATTGCCAGTTGTACTGGAGATACCGGAAATGTCGTGTAGGCGTCAAGATGTAGAGGAATCAGATAAAATAGTAGTTGTAATTAATGTAATTGGTGAGTTGCTGTCATGTTATTTGTTGTTGTATGTTGTACAAATAAAAAATGAATCTGAATCAATTTTACTCGTACGCCAACGGTACGACTGTAACTTTTATTGGACTTTTGAGAAATATCCTGGGTGCCCTTAAATCCTGCCTGAATTCAATTGAGTGCAGGGTGGGGCATAACAACTCTGACTTTTGCGGTAACAGGTAACATTGTGTCTTGAATATCTATTCCGCTGTTAATGACACTAACTATTTTACTTAATGATTGATAGTAAAGATAACATCTCTACGTTTTAATTTTAAACTAGGGAATAGAACAGTGACAGCATCCATTATCAACTTAAGAAAAATGAAAATCACTGGTATAATTCCCATTTCAGAGAACAAAAATGAAAAACTCACTCAATTTTAACTTTAAATAACTTTTTCAGACGAATAGAATAAATCATACCCAATCAATAATTACATATCGTCCAAAAGTTCAAATTTATTTTTCACACGTACCGGTGCACTGAAGTGGCGTTCTTCTTCTTCGGAACTAGAACCAGTTTCATCTCCACTTCCACTACCTTTTTTCTTCCCTTCTTTCAAACTTTTAACTTTTTCTTCACCATCACTCTCATCCTCCGATTCTGTCTCAGAAAATTCTTCAGCCACTTCTTTTTCTACTTTCTGAGCTGATGATTTTGCTTGGATATATTCAATTTCCGATACCCGCGGGTCCTGTTTCCACTTTTCTGAAATTGTAAAAATATATATTTACTAACTGTAATACGGATCCTCCTTTCGGATTAGATATGATCACTCTCAGTTCCGCATAGTTATTGTGATATATGTTCTGATTCTAGTAGTATAAATTTTACTAGACGAGGTATGCAACCGTTATCTGATTATCTGATCTCAGTTTACAAGATAGTCTAAATACAAGTTTACCTGCATTAGCTGTAAATTCTGGTGGTCGTAGACACAGACAAATTCTTCCATCCAAAGCAAGTCGAAGAATATGATTCGCACCCCTGTACGAATCAACACGGCTCGAGCCTTTAGCTACATGGAATCCTCGTTTTTGAGCCCATCCTGTGTATTCAATAAAAATAAATATTTCAGTTTGGAGGATAATTCAAAATATAAAGAGCAGGTTGGTCAAATGTCAATATTTGAATGACATGATTCAAGTAATTTTAAAAGAAATGAGTCGTACCATCCGCAATGTCGTAGGCACACCACTCTTCTTCATCCTCCGGATGAGTAATTGCAAGTATCTTTATCAAATCTAATCGCTCTGCCAAATATTTAACGGTGGAATACGGCTCTCTCAATTGGGCAATCGGATAACTGCCACAAAGTACCTACAACAGAAAATAAGTTTTCACTTGAAAATTCGAAGATATGAAACTAAAACAAATTAATCCCTTCTTTCGCGTAAATTACTTGCAAAGGCTTCGGGACTTTCGATGGAAATATCAATCCCGGACAATCACAGAGACGCACATGTTGCGTTAGAAAAATAGTTTGGAAATGTTTGGTGTGCCCCGGTGTCTTCGAAACACTGACTACCTGAAAAAATCGAATTGTTAAAACAACCAATGCGACTTTAAAGAAATATTTCTTATCACTATGTCTAAAATATGCTTACTTTCTTCCCCATAAGTGCATTGATTACAGACGATTTCCCCACATTTGGTTGCCCAATACATCCTATCGTGAGAATGCCCTCATGGAACTTCTTGAATTCGTGATACCCGGTGTCTGGCTTAGCAGAAATTGTGGATTCGATTTTAATCTCTTCTTCCTCTTGTCGGGCATCGGAACTCATCTCCTCTTCAATCTTTTCACGCCATTTGTCAAGGTTAACTGTAATATATATAGTACGTTATATTTGAATTACAGTCTAGTGAACTTAGGTTAAAGGTTGCATTAAAGAAACTTACCTTGTCCAGATACGATTTTATCACAAACTTTGAAAAGTTCCATGGCACCTTCCGCAGCCATTCGAAGAATTCCACGTCGTTTGCGACCCTAATATTAGAACCAATTATATAAATGGCTCACCGAGGCAAGGCAGTAGCAAAAATTACCATACCTTCATACTCGTGGCGTTCTCGTTCCCGTGTAAATTGTAGGATGGGTAAGACGTAAAGCATATAATTTCAAGTTGTGGATACTTATTTTTAAAATATTCTTTCCAAGCAAGGACTAAATGGGCTGGTGCTAAGTCAATCTTATTCAGTAGAAGGATAATGTGTTTTCCAAGTTCTTCGCAGGCGTACTCGTACAATTTCGGTGGAAATAGTAAAGGCTTCGCATGAAAAGAATATAAACACCAGTGAAATACTCCTATAATGGTTCAATCATTTCAAAATTACTGAAATTACCGGAAAACGAATGTCGACGATGCAGAGTAAAATATCCGACATCTCCAGGACTCTCCAAAATTGTCGCCATGTTTCTAAATTCATCTCGAAATAACTCAATTCTGATGTCTCAAATGTTGCATCTATTTTCCCCAAGTAACTCTGTAATGCCAAGAATTATTAACTGATTATTTTGTCATTTATGGGAAAGTAAATACAGATATAGTTTCTGCCCTCACATTAAAATATCTCTTCTCTTGATTCTCAAGTATAATCGATGAAAGGTTATAATCCCATTTTGGCCTAACAGGAAAATCTAATTTTGATGAAAAGAAATCATCAATTTGGCACTCTAGGTACTCTTGCTCAACCGGATAAATTGTTTTTCGAGCATCTTCTTTTCTTTTTTCGACTTCCTCTTTGCTTTCCGGACGAAACATTAAGGCATATCTGTTTAGAATTCACACAAAAAACTTTGTTAAGAATTCCAACAATGAGAGTCATTCATATTTGACTAAACTAGTAGTGATTAACTAATTACAAAACAGAATTCTATTCTTCCTCACCGCCCAGCTTCACCACGTCCTTTAATTAATTTATTTTGAAAGAATTTGGAAGTCTCTTGATCTCCTGCATCACCAGCACCAGCCTCATTACCCGAACGATCATCTGAAAAACACATTTTATTTTTTTTTAGAAAATCAATAGTGCTAGCTATTTACTAGTGTAAAAACGAAAATGGCATATACTAAAAAATCTTAATTGCTTTAAAAAGAAAATTTTTCCAAATTTTTTTGATTTTTGTAAAATTTTGACTCACCCCTCGTGCCATGACCTCGGCGCCCACCTGTCTCATCTGAAAATTGGTGTGGATGTTTGGTCTGTCGTTTCACTTGAAGTTGCTCCTTTTTCTTTTTCCCACTGAATGCTTGTTTTCTTGGCATTTTTCAGTGTCGTTTCTAACTTGATTTTTAAGTAAAATTAAAATTCTTGACCTTGGCGTATTTTTCAGTACCACCTACCTGTAGTTTAGTTTGTTCTAGAATTTACACCCTGGCCGAATCCAGGAAGACTTGGTTAGACAGAACAGGTGTGACTGGTAAGTTTAATTTGATTTTACCAAAATTCACTGATTTACTCAATAATTTAAAAAAACAAAACTCAATATTTTGATACAATTTTTGCAAAGCAAAACGTGTACGACTTTTACTTCGCATTTCATTTATTTTTATTTCCCACTTCAAAATACAAGAACCATCCGCGGGCAGTTTTTCCCGTGCCATAAATTTTTGGTACAATTCTATGAGAACGCGTTCCTAAACTACTGGTTGATTTTCTTACATTCCGGACACACGCATGAAAAAGCCTTAATATTTCTACCTTTTTACGAGAAAAAGTAGTATTTTATTTTTTATTATTTCACGTATAATTTCAACTTTGGAAAACTGAAAACTAGGTAATGCATTATAAGTGATCGGAGGTGAACTGTGTAAGATAATCGTGAAGAAATAAAATGTGTAGTCAGATAGTATCTGGACACTTGCAGAAGTGTCTGGATTTTAGTAAGTAATTTCATTCATGAAGTATTTTCAGTTTATTGTATAAAATGTTGTTACATAGTTGTTAAAAATTACGATAGGTTAGATGAAGA
>JAQGCB010002743.1:0-10925 GCA_034698835.1 Protaphorura tricampata | reverse complement strand
AAGACATTCTTAAGTAGAATTTCTTTTAGAGATTCCGTACCTTGGAAGAAATTGTCAATAGGTATAGAAAGTATGCAAACTGAATTCTCTGCATACTTTATAAGTTTGACAAAAATTTCATGATTTCCTTCTGTCCTTGACCAAATCCAGTGCCTGTATTTAAAGTTCCTTAACCTGTAGGTCCTACGTCATAAAGATATTCCGATCTGTTCAGAGCATTTTTACTGTGTAGCTTAAACATATTTTGTGTATTAATCAATAACACTATGTACATACTTCAAAAAAAAAATTTCGACTGTTTTACCTTAACATCATACATTCGAATACACGAAACTTTGAACAATTGTTTGAAGTTTAAACATCGACTACTTTGAAATTGGAAGCCCTAATTAGAATAGAACCCAAATCAAATAAACATTTTGACGAAGTGAATGAAGAAAACTCAATGGAGTCGATTTAATTTAAAACCACGCGAAATAATTTTGTATTTCTAACACAAACCCAATAGTAAACAACAGTTCAATATGAGGCAAAACACGCATTAGAGTTTGGTTAAACTTTCTACTCTTCTCATTCATACAGTAGGTACATAATTTGCGTCTCTACGAATTTCCAGTAGTAGTTGTGTATTCTAGTCTAATATTGTGCACTGTGTTTTGCGTGTTTCTCAGAGAGTAAACAAAACAATACACATTATAGAAGATTAGCCAAAATTCCTTCCTTATTGCTCACGTCTTTACGATAATGTGTCAATGTCAGTCGATACCGTACGTAGCTGCTGTGCTGGAGCTGGATAAGTAGTAGTAGTAGTGTATAAAATGGAACACTGTTGGAATTGTAAAATTCCAGAAGACTCTTTGGAATTCACGAGTAGCAAGTAAAGTATTTGGAAATATTGAAATGTCCAACCAAATGTGAAAATGGGAATATCGGAATCGAGAATAATGTTGGAAAATTTTAAGTACAAAGCTATAATCCAATATACAAGTAAAAATACAAATCTGTAGGATTAAAGTGACAAAAAATCAAATGTAAATGTCTGTATTGTAATTACTTGGATTAAATATGTCACATTTAGCTTGCCAAACCATATGGGTTAAATCTGCATGCAACATAATATCAATATCAACCAATAACCAGATGAGAATGAGACACCAAACGAGACACCCTCGTGTGCTTGAGATTATGAAAGATTTGAAGACTTAACCCTTGGGGCCACCCATCCTCTATCTTTCTATTATTTTGAAGACCTTCACTCTCACCTCCAACACGGAGAAGATCTCAACTTATTTTACCCGGGTGTGTCATCCATCATCATCAGAATGGATGTAGACGGTCGGAGAGTGACAAAGGATCTGGAATGCCTTGTTCGGGTTATTTGTATAGAAGAGAAAAGTGGGGATGAACGAGGAAGACGAAGAGGTCTCTTTTCAAATGAATGGAATTGTGGCTTGGCTGCTGGGTTCAAAAGTACAGAGTGAAAGTATGCAGGACGCACTCCCAAGTCCCAACCTTCCTTTGTGAACTTGGTACTTGACTTGGTATTTCAATACAACGCATAAATTCTTATCGTAGACCGTAAAAGTCAAGAATTTGAAAATTTCATATTAACCCGACTGGAATGAAGTAGTTGGCAGTGGCAGTGGCACAGTACAGTATTTTGGCCTTTTGTTGAGAATTCCATCCGTCGCGTCAAGGGCCTTGCCATTTGCCATACATTGATATTTTAAAATCAATCTGGAGTGATAAGGAAAGTTTAATAGGACGAGGCACGTTTTGTTCAAGTTTTTTTAATATTTTAGAAAGCCTTGAAGTCTCGAGTTTTTTGGTGTACTCCTGACTGATTTCAACCACGGCCATTGTTATGATGTCAAATAAATGTACTTTCACCGGTACTACCGCTAAACGGTTTCAAGATAATGGTGTTAGCCTTAGCCAATTAATTTACTGGTAGGACGACATTTTCTACGCCTGGAAATTGATACCCCTAGGAGAAAACAGACGAATGCTTGACCATGGGCTGGGCCGTACCTTTGGGAAATCTAATGAGAGTATTTTTCAATAGAAATGCAACTCTAGAATGTGCGGACTAATTATTTATCAGTCGTGCTTGACTCCTATGGTGACATTAAGATTATTTCTATTCGAATTGAGTCTCTCTAGGATTTGTCAATGCTCTCTCGGAACAACAGTACAAGTTAATTCATTTCCTAGCTGTAGCTGTGAGTTCTTCCCTGACTCTACCCATTGTAAACCAAATGGAATTTTAATCGAAAAATCTGATCCGCCCGTCTAACCTATTATCTTGGGATAAGAAACCCTATATTTTTCTTTACACAACATGTACGTACGTACATATCACCATTTTCTTTCAATCTACTCAAATGGAATTCAGGCTCCATTCCATTCATTGTATTTGATATTTATTTAGGTCAACTTTCTAGAACGCACAATTCACACAATCTGAACTTAAATACGAGGGATGCGCTTATCCCAAAATTGTGCCCGAAGTTTTGTATTAGTGAACTCAAGTAACATTTACATAGCGTATACTGAGTTTTATCTCGGAATATTCCCTTGTGATAAATACAGACCCAAACCCACCCGTCTCCGTCTGAATGTCCAAAAACCGAAGAAACAATATTGATTTTAATTAACATATTGATAAGACTCAGTTGGCTTTGAAGACGGTTGTAGTTTCTAGTCACACCATTCAATTCCCGAATTCCACTCCATGCATGTTTTGTTGAGTAAACACGTTGAATGAATGTTTCTGGACTGGATTAATTAAAAGTGAGACGTGCCGCAGGCTAATTGTTCCCTCTCGCTGCACTCGCACTGTATTAAGTGTTTATGTTGTAGTCGGATTTGCATTTTAATTTTTGTATATTTCGAGATACTTTAAATGTAAATATTTGAGGAGAAGCTAGATTTTAACAGTTCTGACATCAACATGTACGGATTTAAGTAAATTGCCCTTTGAAATTCAAATTCATCTTATTCAATGAAAAACGGGTTGCCTTGTATACGGCATTTGAACTCACTTGAGAAAAGAAACGGATCAAGACAAATCCTCACTCGAAGTGTAAATAGTCCGCGGCATTTTTATTTATAAGGGTTGGGTGAAAGTGAATGCAGTGTAAGCAATCTATCTCTCTCACAAGGTAGACTGATGGCATATCAATCGAATGACCAAAGAGTCGCTATTAATTTTGTTACAGCATAGCCGCACAACTTAACCTTGTGGGTTGTGGAGTCGAAAATTGGGAAAACGTATCACCATCACCCATGCATATTTCGTTTCGTTTTATAATCTTACTATTGATACAGAATGATAACAATAACAATGTTACTAAAAATAGGTACATTGATTCCAAACTTTTTGAGAAAATTATACACTTAAAAGTTGTAAAGAAATTCAAGAGTGATTTTCATGAAAAGTTCTGCCCCCTTTTGTAGGGAATCAGTATTCAAAGAAATAACCTACTAAATAATTTTAAATGATATCCGAGAAGTATTCAGTGGGTTGGACTAACTTCCAACTTTTTTTAGATTTGACATCCAATTTCCGGAATAACTTTGTAAAACTTTTAAGGTCAGACTGTATGTTATTTCCAACAAATAATATTTTCAACACGGAAAAATCAGTGCGACTGTAACTGTAAAGTATCAAATCCTGAGATCAAGCTCTAGATCATGAACTTTTACGCACGTACGTACACGAAAAAGAAAAAAAATAATATGAAGGAATGAATCCAAATTAACATCCGCCATGAGGCAAAAAGTCTTAACCAAATAGAAATTAATGAAGTAGACAAGTTTTTAGGCTCGACTAAGAAATACGAGACAGGAATAAATAAAAACCAAAGGATCAAAGGGAAAGTTGAAAAAATGAAATAGAAGTCTACCCACATAAAACATTGCTAAAAATAAGTAGGAGCTCGGCTATCACGTTCACTTCATTAGTACTAATTCTAAATGTAATCCAATAAAAATTGTGTGCTAGTGTCTACGGTATGGCGTATGGCTTTCTAGTATTATTAGTGACTTTTTACATTCTGTCTCTGTATATTTGATACGCTCAGAATTCAATAAATGGTACAAAATTACGCATGGGTCATAATGAGATATTTGAACTTTTGGCATCAAATGTCAAAAGTATATAAATTAAAAGTGTATAAATTATTTCAAGTTTTTCTACGCGAGGCTATTAGCGATTTTATAGTAGAATTTTACGACAAGCAAGCATGGACTCCGTTTTTGACAGAATTTATTATTTTCTAAGGCTATTTCTTGATTTTATCAAAAGTTATTGCTACAGTTCGTTACGTGAGTAAAATCGACATGTACAGAATAATAGGTGGTGGAATTTGGGAGACTGACTGTAGAAAAAGTGGCTGTAGAAAAAGAAAGTAGAGAAAGCGAAGATCTGCCTCTATTGTTAGCCGAAAATTCCCAGAGGGAAAGTAAAACGAGGAAATAAAAGAGAATCGTGGTGAACCTCGTGTTACGTTTACGCACTACCACATTAAACGCACGCACGCTGCTGCACGCACGGACGCGGTGTAACCTAGTTTACGGGAGGAGAAAATGAGTCAACTTTAACCGTTTCAAGTTGTTTGCTCAATTTGTTTGTTTCTTTGTGTCTCTATTGTAGGTTTTGGTCATAAGGAGTGTTGGCCGAATGGAACTTGGTTTCATCACCCAGATTCTCAAATGATTTGGTCTAACTACACAACTTGCATCGACCTTCGGGATCTGGAGGTGAGTACTTGTGGTTGTCTATAAATTTTAGACGGCATTTCCTTAACAACTCTCGAAATTATGCCAAATTATTCAAGAAATAGGCAAATGACGGTACATGTTGAGTTGACGTCAAGAATTCCAAATAAGATTTATTTTTCATTCGAAATGACAAATCCCGCGCGACAACTCTAGCTCTTTTAACATTTTACGTCCAAACAGTGATCCTTGTCGCAATTTGATGCCCAGAGGGTAACATGAAAAGATAACAAAAACATTTACTCTCGTCTGCCCTTAATCTCACTATAATTCTACGGTTAACAGAAAGAGCAAATATAAATAATATTATGTCAAGCTAACTTTTTTCTGAACTCACTCGCGGGGAACAAGATAAAATATGACACAATTCTCCACTCCGGAAGTCAAACGTACGTAGATTGTAGTACGTAGTATGGTAGGCATTCATATATTTTGTCAGTTTTCTGAGGGCAGCCGCGCAGCGTAGCGCGTAGTGAAGTCTAACCTGAGGGTAGAGATTTGGAGTCAGAAGTTGAATAATTCCAACGTAGTGCTTGAATTGACTTGAATGAAATTGAAATAAACGACAGTGGGTCTAAAATCCAAATCTCGACAGCTGTGCTGGTTGACGTCCTGTGACGGGTGTCAAGTGTGACCTACTCTGTATTCATAGACGCATTATTCTGGTGTGTGCAAGGTGAACCATACATTTGACCCAAAGCCCACAATATGGACCCGGAGCACCGAAAATGTCTCGAGGGTTCCTTATATCGAGGTTTTTAAATGCGCACATTGTATGAATAAGTAAATACATTATACAGGGTGGTAGCACCACCCTGTAAGTACTTACGACGTTATGGACCACTTTAAATTCAATAATCTCTTTCACTACGGTCGTCTCTGACTGAGCAATAGTGAGATATGAAATTGGAGGTGTGAGTTGGAGACAAAGAAATGAATAAGAAGCCAGCAATCCCAATTTCCCAATCGGTTTCCCTGAGGACTTTCACCATCATATTTTCCTCCTCATTGCTATTCCACTCAATCTCATAAGAACTTACTTTCTCATTTTATTATCTCATTCAGCAAAACTTTCTTCTCCATCAAAGTCTTTCTAAACTTCATTTCATTTTAAAAAGAAATTCAAAAACCCAAAGGTGAGCAGCACGGCCGGGCGAGGGAGAGGCAGAGTGGTTAAAAATCCACTCGACTGCGATTGCTACTTTTCCTGATAAATTTTGCTTTCCCTATTTTCACTTGGCTTTTCTTTGACACTTTGTAAGCAATGTAGTGCAATGCAATCTGAAATGACACAAAGTTAGAAGAGTGAGGGTGTGCGGTGTAGTGGAAATCACTCGATTTTGGCAGGGAAGCGAAAAAGGACCACATAGGAAGGAACCGATGTCAAAAACATTTGTACCGACGAGGTACGTTTTTGAGGTGCAAATCTCTAATATATATATTTATCAGGTGTTTTGGTCTAGTTTCTCATTTGAATTAGGGTTAGACAGGTGTTGCTTGGGTATATAACAAGTAAGCACCCTAAATTCCTCCCTCGTCGACACAAATTCGTCAGTCCGACCGTCCGAATTTATTCATCATCCAACTTTTTTATCCATGAACTTTTTGAAAGCCGTCCTACTATCTAAACACGACTCAAAAGAAAAGAAAAAGTGATTTTCAAAAGAAATGCAAATCTAAAAATCCAATCTCGACAAGACCAAGAGTCATACGTAGCTAGCTACTGTCTCTCCCAATGCAACTGCTGCGGCGAAATGCGAAGGTAAACTGGAATGAAGATACTCTGATGCTAGACTTTGGAGCTGACCCAATGCACAGCGACGTAGCTACAATTTTCGCGCCCTGGCGACTTTTCATTCTGCGCCCTTAATTTAACAACGTCAAAATAACAAACGTCAGTTTTTGATAACTGCTTTTGCATATGTGAAGCGTATTCGAGGTAGATAAATGAGTACGTACTCAACGACTGCGAATAGAACTTTAACCGTAAAAGTTTACGATTCCGTATTGCCATATTTGATAACTATTCTTGACCCATCGCCATCAGTGAACTCAGATAACTTTTAATCAAGTTTACGTTTAGAAAAAAGACGATGCAGAGACCTGCAGCAGAAATGGATGAAAATTTGAACCGCTGTTTCTCGTTTTAGATCTCGAGAACGTGCGACCTCCCAGTTCCCTTTATTTCTAATCATCGCTTAGGAACGGCGAGACTTTAAATTCTTCATTCATTTACGAAAGCAAGCATTCAGTCCTGAGGATATTTTGGGCAGAAATCTCATTTTCAGATTCTCAGAGCAAGCAAGCAAGCATTTGCTTGAATCGAATTTGCCTGAATCGCTGGCTAATAACTTCGATGAGAGAAACCTGATCCTTGTTAGTATCCATTTTGGGATTGGACTACGTAGAATCACCTTAACCCTAATCAATCTTAGATACTATACTGTTTCCATTTTTTTAGTAGCTTCCAGCAGAACCGCTCGGTTTGGGACACGGGCGCCCATTTTTACAATTCTAGCGAAGTCGGAATCGAAAAATGCAAAGATAACAAAGGAGACCGACAGGTCCTTAGCGAATGGGGAAGCCAGATGGATTCGTCTGGATTTTGGAGATGCTGTACCCCTTGACCTCCTGGACAACTTTTGTGATGGAGCCACCCAGAAAATCCAAAGCAGCGCCCATGTGCCCCTTGTATTAACAATTAAGTCCCGAACCATTAAGAATTCTGGGATGGTTCCTTCACAAGGAACCATTCCGTTCAGGAGGTGAAGGGCTAAAGTATATCTAAAGTCCAGCCAAATTCATCTGGCCGACCCGTGCCCTTCCGGTTTGTATGCATGAAACACAAGAAACACGATTGCAGTACAAATTCATCGCTAAATCTACGAATAGATAACAGAGCATCTTAGAAGACTACTTATTTAAACTTTTAGAAGAACGTAACCTGCATTTAATTTTTAAAAACTAAACGAAGCTAATTAATTTTAGTATAATATTATTAGAAAATTCGTCGTTTTATCTAGTGTACACACGAAATCAATTGCGCCCCTCTGGGTCGGCGCCCTGGCGGCCGCCGCCACCCACCGCCATCGTCGCTACGCCACTGCATGCATGACCTCCTGTCTCCGGTCTATGCCTTCAAACAGGAAATTAGAGTTATGCGCGGAGTCATCCCTGAAGAAGTCGTACTGAATGTCATGTACTTTTCTCTCCAGCATGACATTGCTATTACGTTCTTGCACAATACATTCGGACGAAACAGAAACAGTGAACCGAAATAGAAAATATGATTCCTCCGAAAAAATGAAAATATCAGAATTCTATGGACGGAGTACTTGTCAGAATTCAATTCCTATTAGTTTCACTCCAATCGAGCTGTCAGATCTAAAATCGTTTATGTGTTCGTTCTTTTCTTAGCACAGGCACATTTACCATATCTCTCCATTATTACAGAAGACAGAAGGACAAAATGTCAATACGTATACCTTCTAATGCATGCTCAAAGGACTGGAAAATTGCAAAGAAAAATGTGACCACCTGTCAAAACTCTCGGTTGGTTGTGGAGAGCGACAGAGAATCCATTACTATTATGACGGCAAAAGGACAATGCACTCTGTTGCTTTTTAGATTGACTTCAGTCGGTGTATTCTTTACTGAACTGCTGGCTGAGAGTTTATCATACTTATTTCTATACTACGGTGAAAAGTCGGAATGTAAGGTTATCAATCAGCATGCCAGCCAATTCGCCATATTTAAATTCGTCCTTGAATATTTGGAAGGTAGAAATCCCGTCTTAATTGCTTTTTTCTTAAACCGAAATAGCTCTTCAATCAAAATTAAGCCGAAAAAAGTATTTGAGCCAAGGTATTGGATTGCATTGGATCGGGTCATTGGGATTATGTCATTCAATCTCCGGTTCAGAACTTTGCAAAAAAAATTGCAAATAAGTCAATAGATTTGGAATAGCTCTCTGGCTCTGACAGTAATCTCACTGAGTTAGTGCCGTTCATTCTGGACGGTTATCTATCGATGGGATGGAGTTTAGTGCGTGAGTCGGTTACAAATCTAAAAAATTCTATGGTAAAGAAAAGTCAGTCTTCAATATGAGGTCGTCGTGGTAAGGCTACTCCTACTTCTCCTGCTAATCCTTCTCCAAAGTATTTCTTTTATCTTTCTCCCTTCTAAATTATTTGTGTCAAGTGCCTACTTCCACTTTTCCACTTCCTAATCCTCTCCAGGCTTTAGAAGTTTGACCTCATATCCTCTCAGTATTAAAACTTTGGCACTGCCACAGCCACAGCCACTGCTCATGAGAGTAATAATATGACGTTAATGAAACTATCCAACGACAACCGCATCATCATCATCACATATAGTCATTCCTCGGAGGCATTAATAAAAAATACAAAAAATAAAATTGCGTCGCAAAGTACAAGGTGGTTCAAAGTATTTTCTAGAAAAAAGTGAGATTCCATGCAATCTTTCCATCCAAGTTGGAGGAATTAAGCCAGTACAGCGTTTTGAACCACCCTGTAATACAAAATAGAGAAATGTCATGCTGTGTAAAAAGCACGTCAAAGGCCTTTCTTTCTAGTTCTTTTGTTGTCTACTGTAGTTGCACATTATTGCGATGGCGACCCTGATTAGAAATCCAAAGCATGTCCCTAACGTTGTTCCGAACGTTGGATCGTAGATCCCTCCTGGAGTTTTTTCTATCATTCTAGAATCTAAGGATCGACTAGGATTTAGAACATCACTCATCGTCCATGAAGCATCAGAATTACACTAAAGACTAGGACAAGCTAGGACTACATGTGAAACTGAAAGCGAACCGGGTGTATTATTCTACGTTATTTCGCTACCCCCGCCTACCACAACCCAAGTTGTTTGTGGACGGGTAAAGAATAATAAACATTCTTTGTGGCTGGCTTTCAAGCTAAACAAAGACACCAAAGCCAAAAGGAGCAGATTCCATGACTTAGCCCAGACTCACTATGTACAGAATACTCAGAGTCCACATTTTTATAAAGTTGGTAATCTGATGAATGCACGTTCGTGAACTCTGGATCAATTTCTACGGCTTACACAGCACAGCCCAGGGATAAAAAATCTATGTAATTAAAGATTTTTTTCATACTAAAAGTGTTGCTGTCTATAGATTAGATTGGGATTGGATGTTTCTAATATATTGGATTTGGGCAGGATTACTAATAATTCGGAATTAATCCTGTGTTGACTGGTCAGATTTTCACTTTGGGCGACCACCACTGAGTTAAGGCAGCCTGATATTGTCCAACCGGAATCGCCGGTATCAATATACAATTTTTGATCACGAGTTTTACGTTGTTTTATTATTTTTCATTGCGTTTTTTGGGAAAACCTCAACTTGGGTTGGTTTCATGTCAAGTTGATTAAATGCGATTAAAAAAAATGATATCCATAAAAAGGGTAAACTAAAAGGAAGGAAAACTATGATATTCTTTTTGGTCAAATCAAAGCAAGAATTTTTCTTTGATCAAGTAAAACCAATTTATTTCCAAGAACTTGATCCAAGTTTTAATTATTTCGTGGAACTCGTTGTGTGTCATGTCATAAGAAATCAATTCTGAGAGGAATGCAGCAACAAAAAAATACAAACCCGAAACCCCTAAATTAGCTGGGGTAGAAAGAAATGAGTCCTGCCTTCATGGAGGTTACGTGAACCACAAATTTGAATGACAGGAAAAGCAATTGAATTTTTTCCAATTAGGTGTTTCGGAAATGGAATTGTCTCCAAGGCAAGGCAAGGCAGAAAAAGGAAAGGAAACCTGCGACACGCCATTCCTTCCGTTCAACTCAATACAAATATAATTTACTTTGACATTCCTTCCATAACGTATGTCTTATTCGACCGACTTTCTCCAGACGACTTTTATTGGATTGGATTCCCCTCGACTTTTTTCTCTACTTCCCTTCGTCCCTTCTTCATCTTAATCAATTTCTGTGGATCTCACTTGATTAAATAAATACAGATATGATCAAGGCACTCTTCTTAAGACTAAGTCTAAGCTTAAGCCTTCTGTCTACTCTCTACTCATTTTACCACCAGCATAGCAGGAACCAAAGTCCAAATCTATTTATCTCGATCGGCGGTTGTCTCTAAC
>JAQGCB010002742.1:0-10925 GCA_034698835.1 Protaphorura tricampata | reverse complement strand
GCATGTTTTAATTGTTGAATTTTTTGAAAAATCCAGGTGGCCTTGCTAAATGGCCAGAAGCAAATTTGCGGGGGTTCTTTGATAGACAACATTCATGTCTTGACTGCTGCCCATTGTATTGCTCAGTAATATTTTACACGAAAATGTTATCACATGTCTTATTAACGTTAATTTGTGGCGCAGATATTTAGTAAAATAAACTGAAATATTTTTTTCAGCATGAATCCGTATGACGTGGCCAGGCTTCGTGTCCTTCTCGGTGCACACAATATTCACCAAGTTTCGACCGGAACAGTTGTGAAAAAAGTAGCTCGAGTTGTCAAGCATCGTTTTTTCAGTCATCGTACTCTGGTGAGTACATGGTAGTTACAAAATTGTAATTTTTAATAATGATCAAGTAATTATTTCATTTCTGGTTTTAGCACAACGATATTGCGATTCTAAGATTAGAATCTGCAACGTCTTTCACCGATAGAATCCGCCCTATCTGCTTGACAACTGATACGACTAACCGTTATGAAAATCGAGTAGCTACGGTTGCCGGATGGGGCAGCGTCGGGGAACATTTATCCCAGCCTCAATCACTCCGCGAAGTCGCAATTGATATTTGGACGAATGATCAGTGTAAAAGTAAATACGGTGCCCTCGCACCAGGTGGAATCCAGGATCACATGATGTGTGCTGGCTCAAATGACAGAGACGCCTGCAGAGTTAGCTCTTAAAATAGAAATTCTATTTCTACCATTTATTTGAATCGTGATCGTGATTGGGTTCTTCAATCTAGTTTAGAATTTTCATTATGATTTAAGAGTTAAAAGATTCGTTCCTACGTATTTCAACATTTACATCATTTACTTCAAGTAATATTCCAATTTTCACAACAGGGCGATAGTGGCGGACCTCTCATGATACAGACTGACAGTGTATTCAAGCAAATTGGAATAGTTTCGTGGGGAATCGGTTGTGGAAGGTTTCCTGGGGTTCGTTTGGTTCTTTGTTTCATGATTATACTGATAACTATTCGCTTCATACACACGTAAGGTATGCTTATTATTGATTTTCTTATCTGAGATACACTGTCTGATGATACTTGCAGGTATATACCCGGGTAACTTCCTTCAGTGACTGGATCGAAAAGAATAGGACCTAAAGAAGACAAAAATTCGCCAGAAAACGGATTTATTAATAGGCGCACTTTGCTTCAAATTACCATATTACGAAGCACTTACTAACTGGAGGATTTCAGAAAATCGGTCATGTAAATATTCTGTTGATAGAAATTAATGATAGTGAACCCACATGTGATATTAAATAAAATGGTTACCTCGTTAAGGATGTGAACGAGTATACGTAGTACATATGGAGTCAAATAAATAAATTTATTTATCATTATGCCCAAAATCCTGAGTGTCTAAAAGCGGTACGCATTGGAGAACTGACAAGGGATAGTTATTGCCTGTCTGCCAGCACCCACAACCGATATATTTTTTTTCTGGTCCCCGGGAATGCCCTGACCTTGAATCAATCAAATTTCGTCTGTCGAAATTGTAATTGCCCCTCCCAGAGGTCAAAAAAGGTCGACCCCCACTCCACATAAGTGTGAGGAGCCAAACGTTCCCTCTCCGAATGTGGTAGGTGATGGCTTACATTACATTAATGTCAAGTTGTACGAACGCAAGTTAACTTTAATCTCGGTTTAACTCTGCAGATTATACAAACTATTTACAAAATCGGAAAATTTGAATTTCGCGGTGTATTTCTTTGTCTAATCTCCAATTATCTAACCTGAGATTAGTTAAACCCGAGTTAAGTGGCATAGAAAATGACGATGTTGCGAGTTTGGAATTCTCCAAGGACTCCAGGAGCTCAACATCATCCATCATCCTAGAAAATGGTGTCCATAGCTTTCTCTTTTGCTTTCACTTGACACAGGGAGGTCACTGGCATCGACTGGACAAGA
The DNA here is from genome assembly GCA_034698835.1 of Protaphorura tricampata. Lineage (NCBI taxonomy): Eukaryota > Metazoa > Arthropoda > Collembola > Poduromorpha > Onychiuridae > Protaphorura > Protaphorura tricampata. The sequence goes on along the minus strand of JAQGCB010002742.1, from coordinate 8,965 downwards.
ACTGTACTATGCATATCATCATCGTGACACCTATCATCCCCAGTGACCAGAGTTGAAAAAAGTTTCATTCGTCATCCAGAATTCAATGCTAAATTCTCTTCGCAGGACTGAGCTCTTTTCTTCTTGTCAGAATCTGTTAAAGTGAGGGACCCACTGCGCACTTGTTTTTTTGTCCAAGTTTTCAACTGGGATAGACTTGACATTTTTTGAATATAACCTTAACCTTGGCTGGGCAACTTTACTCGCATGTTAGCTCTTTTGATTTCTTGTACTTTTGATGTGTTTTGTTTAACGAGTAACAGATTGGCTGCAGTCACTTGCTCTTCTTTCAGTACTCACTGTGGACGTTATTTTCGACCAATTCATCTGAAGTTTTGCAATAACGTCTTGCAATGCAATAACAGTCGCATTGCGAAACAATTGAATTTGTTTCTTCAGATTTTTGAATGTATCTAACTACTGCTTGTAGAACTTCGTAGATGGCCCTTTCATCAGACGTTAATTACGCTGAAGTAATCACCGCATCGGTCGTCCGGTAGTCACCAAATATCTCGTTTGCCGTTACAATCATCATACATAGTCGAATACAAAAAGTTGACTATTCCTGGTAAACATTTGACGTCACAAACCTGCCAAATGACAAGTTTTGCTTCAATCCTACTAGCAAGTCTTATAGATTGAAATTAAAAGGAGACAGGAAACTATATTATTATAACCTAATCATCTGATTAATACAGTATGAGGCCAAAAACTGTAAGTACTCCAACGAAACCCTAGATTAGGTCATCCATTGTCTAAATTCTGAAATGAACTTTGTGTTTATGTCTTGTAATAATTACGTGTCCTTGTCGTGGCTGTATCATTAAAACTATACCTAGTTTCAGTTTTGCGCTTTTTAGCGAAAACTCTTTCTTGTTATATTTTCCTTACAAAGTTTACAGTCTAATATTTTTGCCTGTCCATATTGTCATCTTCTCGTTATCTAATTGATAATACGTAATGCGATCAAAAATTTTTCCGACGGTTTGATTTAATCCCCTTCAATTTCATTCTTCTTTTATTGCAATGATGATATGAAATAAATCATACCGGAAACAAATATGCACTCATCGCTAACCAGGAAGAGGTTTAGGCGCGGGGAAGTTCTTGCACTTGCTACAAAGCAATCAAAGATCTCACCATGCGGAAAAATGAATGATTAATGTAACAACCGAACCGTGGCTCAACAATGCGAGGCAATTTGTTGTTATATTGCGGACACATTGCGGAGAACATTCATTCGGAATAGTGCGATAAATTGAAATGTATGTATGAGATGAGATAGAGACGAGAGGATGAAGATTGCGTGGTATGGCATGACTTGATCATGCATGATTTTTCCGCTTCCATGAAGAACAAAACAAGACAAGAAACTTACCTCTGTTTTTTCAGTCCTCAAGATCATCATCCTTCTTCCACTTCTTGTTTCATTTTCATTAGGTCGTTCACTTTCAGATTCCAATCAAATAACATTCCTTGCAATGGATCTCAATATCATGTTACGGCGTATCACTTCTGCCAGGTTAGTTATTCATTGTCCCACACCGGAACACACTAGTTCTTCCTAACCTAGGTTCTTGTCGTGACAGAAGGCACTGTGAATTTTTTAACACATTTTTTTAATTTTAATCAGAAAAGTTAGTTTTATTTGTAAAGATCTAGTCAAAATAAACAAGGATGAAAGTTCTCCTTCTTTCATGCCTTCTCCTAATTGTGGCAGTCACCGTTGTGCACTCTGAAACATGGGCAGACGAAGATACGATCGTCATTGACGGTAGGAATTGTATTTGTGTATTTTATATCTTAAATGTACGACCAGACTAGATTTTTTTCAATTATGAAAATGTTTGCAATGAATTTATAGATCGGATTAAAAAAAAACTCTTGATGCGACGAAAGTTATAAGCAGTGAGATTAGGAATGGCAAGACTTTGTACACAGGGTGGCGCAAAAGTAACCTTCAATCTCTCACGTGATTTTTAATAAATGGGAAAATTCTTTCTTCCAGCAAATTCATTTATTGCGCGCGTACCGGGCATTTACATGCAATAACACTTCTCTCTAAATGGCTATCTTTGTTTTTCTATTAAGTTAAAATCACAAACAAAATTGACGAAAGATAGGTATTTTCTCCCCACTCTGAACTACTCTTTGCTTATTATTATCGACTATTAAACTAAGAAAGTCTAAAGAAACAAGTCACCCCAATCAGGTTCTTTTTTTGTATAGACTGAATAGATTAATTTCATTGACAAATTAGTACTTGTGCTCTTGACTCCAGAAAACTCGATGTCTGTTCTGATTTCTGTAATTTTGGGAGCAATTTGGAAACAAATTATAGTGTGGTACAAACAGTACGCATTTTACCAGACAAAACTTGCTCAAGTGATCCTTCCGAAATAGAAATCACTGGAATGATTAGGTGAAAGCAAAATTCACCAATTCAATCAATTGAAAATACCGTTACTATTGTCAAGTCTATATTATATTTTCAATCTACAAATTATCAACAGTTTCTGTATAGGATGACGCCTACAAATGTCCGATGCAATAAAAATAAGAAATCCGGTGTGTTGTTCAACAAATAGGTCACAAAAATTCCAAAAATACGAAAATTCATATTTATCAAAAACTATTCAAAATAATTCGTACTTTAGAAAAACTTAAGTATATAACTACTACTTTAATTTATACAAATAACTATGTATGAATTCCATAGGGGAAAATACTAGGAATACATACAGTTTACATCGGAGAAAGGACTTTACAGAAAATGACATTTTGACTTTTAAGATGTCTAAACTTAAGTAAACATTTATGTTTCAGCTCCAACGAATGAAGAAATAGTTGCATCCAGGACGAAGAAACAAATCCATTTACAATTTCCGGGTTGGCCAGCTGGTTTTCCAGTATTCCCAGGTACGTAACAGTCAATGGAAATTAATTCGATTCGTGTACTGAATTATGTGAGAAAGAGAAATGTTGCATTATGACCAAGACACTACTAACGAATTCTCTAATCTAATCTATTCTCCACAGGTCTTCCAGGTGGAAGTAGACCAGGAATTGGAAGTTGTTACACAACCAATGGAAGAGAAGGAGAATGTGCAACCCTGAGACAATGTTATCCCATTTTATATTCCTCTTTAGAGGAAGGAGAAGAAAATGTAATTCAAAATCCAGGGCTTGCAGAATTTCTAAATGAAACCGCTGGACCATGCGAGACCCCTGTTATGGCAAATTATTTTTATTTTAAAGCTGGTAAGCTACTCTATTGGTTAATAGAGAAAGTGACTATGATAATTTTAGTCTTTTCCGGCGTATATTTACGGATTGCTAATAATACGGACAATCTTTCCGCTATAGATGCCGAACTGAGACAACAAATGATTTGTTGCTCGCACAAACGGCCAAGTTATCCAACTTTTAAACCAACGCAAAGGCCTACTCAACGTACTACAGCAAAACCGATTGTTGGCCAGCCTGGTAGACCGGTGGTGACGACAACTAACCCAAGACCTCCAACTTCGCCGCCTGAAGCTCCTAAAATGGATACCACTTCGAATTGTGGGAAAACGTATGTCGTAGGAGGTGCAGAGAGCTCAAAAGGACGACATCCATGGATTGTACGTTTTAATTGTTTCAAAATAAAATAAGGTCATGTTAATTCTTCCGAATTAAAAGTCATGATTTGTTATAAAGGTGGCTCTGACAAACAATGGTCGGCAATTTTGTGGCGGCTCTTTGATTAGTAGTTATTTTATTTTGACCGCAGCACATTGTGTATCACAGTAAGTTGCATTGTAATATTAATACAAACCTATGATTTGATCGTACTGTCTAACTACTTGTAAATTTAAAGCATGACGTCGGTTGACATTGCTCGACTTCGGGTGAATCTTGGCGATCATACTCTTGGGGTCGGTGAAAGTACAGAACAGATTGAGAAAGTCGCTCGTGTTTTCTATCACCGTGGATTCAGTCAACATACTCTTGTAAGCGCTTTCACTTTATAAAGTCAGTGTACTTTATCCGCTTGCTATATGTTGAGGATTCGATACATCAGGTCTTTGGAGCTTTTTCTACTAATTGCTCGGGATGTCTTCAACAACTAGAGGGCTGTAAAGTGTGGTTTATAGCCATGGCTTGTCTGCGAATGTCAATCGATCTGAGTACTCTAATAACATTGTTATATTATACATTGTTGTATTATTCCAGCACAACGATGTTGCCCTTTTAAAACTCCAATCACCGGCTCGAGAGACAAATTACATTCGAACCGTTTGTCTTGCCCAAGACACTAGACAAAATTTCAATCGAGCCACCCTTGCTGGTTGGGGTCAACTTTCAGATGGAGGATCGCAAGCCAAAACTCTTCGGGAAGTGACAATGGACGTCTGGCCGAATGATAGGTGTAAGGCCACTTACGGAAATCGTGCACCAGGTGGTATAATTCCATCAATGATCTGCGCAGGGTCAAATGGCAGGGATGCATGTCGAGTATGTTTCTCAAGATCAACTTTTTTTTAGATTACACATACATTCTAATGATTGATAATTTTACTTCTCTTTAGGGTGACAGCGGGGGACCCCTCGTCTTCCAGAATACAGCAAATTCTTACGAACAAATCGGCGTAGTTTCGTGGGGAATTGGCTGTGGCACCTATCCAGGTTCGATTGCTTTGCTTCTTGATTATAGTGATAAACTCTCTGATGATATTTTATTTACTTTAGGCGTCTACTCAAGAGTTACGAGTTTCCTAGCTTGGATCGACAAAAATCGAAAACTATGATTTATATTTAAAAACGAAAATAAGTTATATTAGATATTAACCTGCCTGATCACGGGGTGAAAGGGGATAAAACGTATGACTGGGTTATTAAAACAAGGAAGTACAGAATCTGTTATGTGGTAAATTATTTTTTGAACTTTTATTATGAAATCAATAAATCATGTGCTGGTTCAGACTTCAACAGCTGAAACTCCGAAAGTTTGCGTACCAGGTCTCCCATAACATTTGTCGCCTAACCCGCCTAACCTGCGAACTATTCGGTAACCTCTTAAGTAGGGTTAGTGGGACCAAATAGTTGGGAACCACCTTAGCCATTCTATCATAAGATGGGTACGAAATCTGAATCAGGAACCTGTCGATTTTTTCGTTCAATGGTAGTCCGTGACGAAAACACTGAAGGTAGGTTCGCCACTGACTCGATCTTTGGAAGAGACTTCGGTTTTACTCAATTTTTTATGACCAAAAATCCAATTTTCTCAGCTTCACTAAAGTCGACTTCATTTTGTTTTCCGGTTTTACATTTTCCCTTACTAGCAACTTTTGTACGTTATTTTACGATTTAGTTATTAAGTGTGTAGTGCATATGTGAAAGTCAAATTGTCCTAGGACACTTGGAGAGATCATTTTATAGTCAGAAACTATGCAGGCGAATAACGAACAAATGCTTCGCCGGTTATGTCGTACCACTATACTAACACGAACCAATAGTGCAATTATATTCCTTCTTGACTTTCACCACTTCTTCAAACCGAAGAATTAAAAAGGTATGTTTGTAAATAAGACTGAACGGCGTACTCATAAACTACTAATTTCGACCATTGGGTTATGGGTTGGACCCTGCAATATTCTGAATTAATTCAGGAATTGAAGTAACAATATATAGTTCGGTAAAATATGACAAATTACTAACAGAACATTTACTCAATCGTTAGTCGAAACAAAATTTTGGTTCTGAGGATTTAGGTCCTGATTTGCCATGTGGGGTATGGTATAGAATTGACTTCTTCGTAGACTACACGAGGCGGATTTTCATTTCTCAACTTTGAGCAATCAATTTTATGGCCCCTTCATTTGACATCTTTATTAAAATGTCAACCAAAAGCATTCACGTGTAGAAGTACATATATTAACAAATGAACGCGACATTTCCTTACGAAAAACACAATAAATCACAACAGAATCTTTGATTTCCGAGTTTCTGATTAATCTTCCACGCGGAAAATTAATTGCAATGTAAAAAAGAATTCTGGTCTGAAAAGAACCCTAACTATTTTAAACGTTAAATCCGTATCCTTCACAAGCTATGCATATATGAAAGTTGATTCCCTTGTGTTTGTGTAACTCTGCTCCAGTTTTATAATTTCACATGACTTGCAATTGCGATAAATATTTCTTGTTGAACATCTGCTTTCCGCAAGGAATCCAACAAACGGTTTCTCAATATTTCATCAAAATTGTATCACATGCAATATTTTTGGCAGTGGATTTGTACAAGTTGTTCAATTTAAACGTTACCGACTTCGGGTGTATACTCCTGTGGAGTCCTTTAACTCAAGATGTTTGAAAAAATTCAATTGATGGGTGCAAATTCTTTGGCTCGCCCAGAATGACGTAAAATATAAACTACATGACCGATTCACTATATTTTGATGGTTAGGATGCCTGAGCACATTTAGGTGGGTCTGGATTTATCTTAAATTGTTTAATCGTAAATAAACCACAAATGGTGTTTACTATTTCGTAACTCTTTCACTCGAGAACTTAGCGGAGAATTTATTCAATTCTATAATTTGTTTTAGTAAAAACTGACTGAAATAATTTAATACGTAAATTTCTTCTGAAGCCATTCTATTTCTAGTAGACCTTCAATACTATATCATTTATTTCCAAATATTACTGACCTTAGTCTGGAACTGGATGGAACTTGACACAACATATTCCATTCACAAAAATTATTCAGACCTTCCTGATTATATTTATACCGACAGAGTCGAAGTCGCAGATTTGATTTCACAATGTACCTGGAGAGGCGGCTGGCACTGAAAATAATGAATGGACCGTTTGAATTCAATAAACTGCATGAGTATGACCTATTCGTATATGAATACACGCAGGGTCAATAAAAATGTAACAAGGCAATAAAAATGTTGGGGCAGCAATAAAGTAGAAATTAAAATTGCACTTGACTATCAACGAAAATTATATTGATGGTCCTAAAATTGTCTTATTTATACATGTGTCATTGTTTTATGCTCATACGTTCCTGCCGTTTGAAACCAAAATGCAGTTTCATGTACTACATAAAATTATTATGTAATAAACGCAGGCAAAGTTCAATTCTTAAGACTACGTACTGAAAATAAGAATTCATGGGCAATCGATTGTTACAGGTAACTCGGTAGGAAGGAACTGGAGCTAAATTATTAGTTATCACGTTACCTTACTCATCTGCTTCTGCCACTGTGGCCATTGTGTCAGGGGTTGTTGTGGCCGTCAAAGCAGCTTCTGGTGAAATTTTGGCATCATTGTCCACTGAAGTCGCAGAATTCAGAATAATGATGGCAATATCGTCTTGCTATATTGATTTAGAATACACGCATGAAACGATTGTCACAGAACAAGAATACTGCTGAAATTTTTGCACAAAAGTTTACCAATGTTCTCATACTAAACCCACGGTAGTATTTAACTTGGGCCGCTGTTCTAACTTCCAACAGTCCTCTCGTAGTTGATGTTTGAGAGGTATCATGATACTGTGTGCCTTTATGACAGCTATCATATGCGGTGTTGTTCGAAAGAGGAGGTCAAGGAGAGTCTACATACCGAGTTTCAGCATGTTAGCCTAACCCATGTGACCACGAGAGGTCACCAAAGATACACCATGTACAGGGTGTCGCAAAAGAGCTCATCGATCTTCTTCAGGGTGCTTCATAAGAGGTTGTCCCTTGTGGTGACCTCTGGGGGTACATGGGTACAATCATGCTGTCAAATCAACAATGCTGAAACTTGGTATACAGTCTAGTAAAAGAACAGTTGGCAATTACAGTAAATGACCGAATAATTGTCGAGGTTTCAATAGTGGCCCGGGCTCGAATAAACGCCGGGACTTTCACCATTACACTTATGGATGAAGTGGTGAAAGCCTGAGACTTTTGACCCTGCCGGAAAAATAAACGCCCGGCCGATTAATCGGTCATTTACGGTAAGTCAATATTATGAAATGAAAACGAAAGTGCGGACCGCTTTCATTATTTGAACAAAAAGTATAGCAAATGGAAACATTTTTGATTGCGAAGACTCTAGACGTTTGTAGTAGGTGAGGCGATACATACTTCTTTAACTGCAACTGCAATGGTCCAATAAATATTGATCGATAAAAGTAATGAAGTCATTAAAATGGTTTCAATCAATATAATTAGGATTTGAGTCAATGAAACGTTATTGTCCTCACTCCTCATTGTCTTCTTGTGAGTATTGTTGTTTTCAAACTTGGCATGTGCTTCTAAAAGTCTAACATAAAAATACTCAGCCCGGGGTTCATCGACATTTTATATTTCTCCCAATATATAAACAATCGAGGTAGTTAGGCGTGTCTTTTATAATTTATTGGACTAATTAATACATAAAATCAATTCTGCATTGTCAATATTTCCTTTTGTAAATTCGTAGTTAAATGTTTCTGTGCTTCACTTTGCGCAATCAAGGCAGTTGTAAATTGTATGCATTACCAATTTAGCTAATTTTTTGAAATTTTGTAAATTTTGACTCCCAGAACAAGTTTCAAGTTTATGTTTCAAATCTGACTGACAGATTCAACTTAACTCTATTGATTAAGTATAGTACAATAGAATAGTGAGTTAGTATGCCCAGCGTCCGACAGACCTTCGCAATGGTTAGGGGTAGATCCATGGAGTAGGGATTCTGTATAGAATACTAGCCCAATCTCGAACAAAACTACGTAACTACGTCTAACGTAAATTGCCAAATTGTTTAACTTGTAAGATGAGATTAAATTATTTAAAAAAAACTACTTTCCATTTTGAACCAGCATACCGTGCAGTACCGAATACGAACCGGTCCCGAATAGTAACCTGGGCTCGAATACAAGCCGAGTCTTTCTCCACCTATCTCCA
>JAQGCB010002741.1:0-10926 GCA_034698835.1 Protaphorura tricampata | reverse complement strand
GCTTGGAAGCATAAAAATGTCGGCCATATTGTATAAGCGCCAGATTTAAGAAAATCTTACTGGTATAAAAATAAGCTTGCATTCAAGATACCTGAACTGAGCTTCCCAACTAGTCGCTTATCCCTTACGAAAACTAATATTCCCACTTATCCTAACTAGAATAAACTTTAGCTTTTGTATTGTATAATTTGATTTGCATAAATTAGCATAAACACACAGTGAAGAGCGTTCCGATGGGAGAACGGCATTCAATCTAATCTATTATTTAGAAACTTGAGGAAGCAAGCGCAACCAAACTGCACTGCTAACAACGTACATTGAGGATTGAGGAAACATGCAAAACCAAAAACATATTAATAATGTAATGTAGTAAACTCCAAACTCCACACACCGAGTAAACTCACAGTAGAGAAAGTAGTCAGAAAACTTTCTTTGTTCGCAAACAATTGATTCATGTTGATGTCCTCGCCTGCATTCATTCATTTCATACATTCACATTTTGTTATCAGTTTACACAAGTGAAAGCACAGAAAAATATAGAGTCCAAAAAGCTATGGAATGTTCTACGGTTAGGTAATTTAATTGAAGTCAACCCGAGTGGAAATGAAGGGCTGAATTTTCACAAGATTTTTCTACTCTACAGGGTGGGTCAAAGTCGCAATTCCTTTATAGCAATTTAAAAAATGTCAACTTGGGAATAACGGTAAAAAACGACCGATGTATTGGGAAATAACCAGTACTTTTGGTCCACCTTGTACAATACAAACATGTACTGCTTCCACTTTGTGGTCCTTCGAACCGGAGTTTTTCTTTTACTTTACTTTTTACTTCAAACTTGATTTCTCCTGTCAAAACGGGGTAGAAATGACAAGGAGAAAATAAAAGCATCAAATTCAGTCCGGTTGTCTCCAGTGTTTTATACTCTGACTGTACTCGCCCTGCATAAACTCCAGCCTAATTTCCTTCTCTGACTTTGACGGGTGCACTTGGATTCCATTGCACTCTTGTCTGTTGTGTATGTTGTTTGATGCGGAATATTGATAAGGAAGATAGACATGTATTCGTTTACTTTACATACGCACCCTCTTGTCTTTTCTCCATGCGGTTTTGCATATGTATGTGTACATTCGTATACACGCATTATTATTTGCCATTGAAATTTCCGCACTGAGGATACATTTGCATGATAATTGAAAATGTGGAAGTCAACCCCCTGAAAGCGAAAGCGAAAGCTGTACTACCCGCTTTTCTACCAAAATTCGTCAAGAATGAAAATGGAATACAAATTCTTGTCCATGCACGCACATTCATAATGTACAATGGATATGATGGTTTCATTCTTCCACAACTCACCATTGTGTTTTATAATGCAGTCAACCGCAGAATTGAATTGTCGCGCCTGCATAAATTATCTGACTGGTGTGTTTCATATTCAACGCATTGTGTAGCGTACGCTACTGCTGGTTACGCAACGTATAGAACTTTTAGACTGGAAAAGGATTTAGGGAAATTTTGACTGATTCTTACAAATTAAGAATAACGCACAAACGGTTAGATATTAATTTCATTAGGGGTGTAAATCTCTGGCTTTGTAGGAATATTTCCAACCGGACACAAGTATGCTGGTGTACTGTCTTACTCTCCGGACACACAAATTTTTGAATGGCATTACATACATTTAACACAGCTGATCACAGGTACCATCCACTAATCGCAATAATGTGCCCTCAAATAATGCAACACTTCAGAACGATTCTAGTTCTCACACAAAAGTCCGATTGAGTCATGAATCATTGTTACTTCCTGATGACGCAATTCAGCATGACAAATCTCTTATTGTAAAATGTAACCTAATTATTCGATGAATCACACAATTGTGCACCCGCAAGTCTCGTGCGCCATCACTTCATTCGACAGCAAATTCATTATTCAAATGATTGAAATGTATTCTCGCTTCGACTTGATTTGTGTTCCAAATCAAAACCAATGAATAAAGAACAATCGAAATCAGTGGTTCTGATTCGAACTTTTTTTGATATTTTCATTTGGTAGAGTTTCTCCCTGAAGCAAAATAGTAGCGGCAGCTGATGAACTGTTCATATGTGTAACCTAAAAAACATTCTTGGCGGTATCAAAAGTATACGTAAAAACGGTCGCATTTTTTATGATGTTAATACACAGTGCTGCGGTCGGTAGTCGGTCGCATTATAGTCAAGTTCGAATTGTGATGATAATAGTTTCGATTGCATTTGAATAGAGGATTGAAAAAGTGAAAATGAATGGTCTGAGTCCACCGCGCCCCCTTTATATGATGCGACAATCACTTTCTTCTCTGTAATTTTGGTATATAAAAAAAACGATTCTCCTACCCTCGTCCCTGGGGTGAATGACGGGCAAAAATTGTATACCCTTGCCTCTGGACATTTTGTGAAACGAAACCTAACCAACGTGATGAAAGTGGCCTGAAAATTGGTTTGCCCTCCGGCGATCCGTCCCTGGCTGTCCGTCCGAGTTGGGCCAATATTTTTATTTTTGATTGCGTCCGAAGAAATTGGATTCGACAGCAATATACAGGGTAAAAATATAGGATAGACTTGACTTATCGACAAGGGAAATTATTGAGATGTTACGTTATATCCAGAAAATTGTTCTAAAAAATTGACGGTACCTGAATTTTTCTAATTCAGACTTAATTATTAAGCGATTGACTAGGTTGTTAACTTAAAATCTGTTTTGGCAGGTGTGAATTTCGGTCCAAATTTGTTAAGGTTCTTCCACATCTGAAAACGGTCCCTCTTTAAAAAGGAAAAGCAGAAGCCGTGGGCTTGGAATAGAATAGACAGATAGAATTAGATTTCCGAAGTAGTCGTCAGCTTTTGAAAAGTTTTTTTGAAAGCTCTGCTCTGCTCGAGTTACGTTTACTTTTTACGTGCACTGCTTTCCTCGTCCTCCTCGTCTTATTTTAAAAGGGTTGAAAAATTCGATAGATGGTGAGAAAGAGAGTAAAAATGTTTCATTTCATTTCCATCCTTCTTCTTCTCGTATGAGAAGTTTTGGAGGGGAAGAACGAAAAAGGAAGAAAAAAATTGGGATCAGTCAGTCGGTGGGGAATTGAATTGTTCACAATAAAAAAAAGTGTTGAGGCGTCAATTGAGACTCGTTTTGATGGCTCAACTTGTGAATTGAGTGATGAGGGAACGACGACACAAAATACAAAAGAAATCGAAAAGAAGGAAAGACCGAACGGACGAATGGACAACCGATGGGGAGGAAGAAAAAAACTAAAAAGTATTCAAAGTATTTTGTGTCGTAGTCAAGGACAAGTACGACATGACATGACATAGACATCGACATCTACAAAAGTTTGACTCAAATGAATTACATTCCACTACGTTGGATTTGCATTACACTACATTACATTGGTTCCGGACATTGAGTCTTGAATGCCTTGCGTTCAACCAGTGCAGTGATATCTGATATTACCAGCCGCCCCTTTAAATTTTCTCATTGCACTTTTAGAATTCTGAGTTTATGCAATTCTATTAAAGTATATTGTTTGAATAGAATGAGCCAATTGTGCTTGGAATTGTTCAGTCATAATATTTAGGGCACAGTTAGTCCTGGAATCTCAAATCAGTTGAATTTAGCGAGTTGAATTCTGCCAGATACAGCTGGGGTCACCTGAACTTTGCTTTATCAATGGCATAATATTATACGGGCCGGGTCACAGTTAAAAACGGATGGTGATTTGAGATGAACTAATTCTGTCATAAGCGATGTTTTATTCAGTATTTGATTCATTACAGCATTTTTGTAATAGGAAATCGCATATAAAATCCACAAAATTAGAAGGTACTTGAGTTGGTAGACAAATTAAGAGGCCATCATTACCGGTCGTTCCATCATTGCACAGGTCCGTTCTTCATAAGTGACCTCTATGACTTTGTTTTCCTTGAACCCAAGTGCTTTGATATGTGTAATGATAGCTGTCTTCATAGGGTTGTCGAGTGTTTCATTGACAGAAAGGACATGCCATGCTTTCCTGTTTATCTTTGGGAAACAATTCACCAAAACAGCATAGTTCTTGTTATCCGTCTTTGTAATCATCCATTTATTGTCTTCTGTTTAAGACAAATGCATACAATTTTTCTTAAATAATGCTCTTAGTAGTTTTGGGCTCTAATTGTTATAATTTCCCAGTACATAACCAAAAATATAATCATATTCCAAAGTGGTAATGTTATTTTTGATATTCTACATACCGTGACCAGGCTTAGTCCCATTCTTGGCGTCATCCGCGCTTAGGGCAGGGCGCCCCGCTCTTTTCTCATTTTTGCTGCATTCCTTGAGATAAACTTCGTTCTTATTGCTTACGCAAGTCTCCACAATGCTTGCGCCATATCCTTGATGAACAAGGTAGAATTCCCTAAAGTAGAAATGTGACGATTGATTCGCTAATTTGAAGAAAATCCCTCCAGAACTTGGATGTGATGAGAAATATTGCCAATTATTTGGGAGAGCTGTGTCAGTCATAGCTATGAATACTGCGTTCGGATTATTCGTGACCCGAAGACACAGCTCATTCAGGTCAGATGTTCCATTCAATTGTATCAAACTCAACTTGGTTGCATATTTATGGTAAAACATTTCACTGGCCATTGGTACTCGGAATCCTGCCAGCATATTTTTCTCAAACTGTGAACAAATCCGAGAGATTGGAGTTTTACAAATACATAGAGTGGGGACAAGGGTAACCGTACAAGGGTTTGAACTCACCCAATCGATATCAACGATATCTTCCTGGTTTGGCCAAACCTTAAAGCAATGACCTTCGCTGGCAGCTTTCGCACTCCAAGTCTCCTTCTCTTCCTTTGGTATTTTCTTGCCATTTATTCTCACACTGCCTGAAAACAAAAGGATAGTCAAAAGAAAACTGACTAATATGCGTGACATTTTGCCTTATTTCAAGAATACTCCGTGCACGATGTAATTACACAATATCATTGACTACTTTATGGCAATATGATTTTAGAATATTCGAATTTCCAGAACTATCAATCCTCCGTCAGTCATGTATTGAATTTTATCGTATGCTGACGAATCAAATCAGAGTCATTCAATTTTTAACGCACGTGTGCTTTTGTCTCACTGGTTTTCTCGAATTTCTTTTTCCTGAGCGAAGTCCAAATATGACGCACACATATTATCGAAATTTTACGAGGCAATAATTTTAATTTTACTTTTCATTGTTTATTGGATGGATTATATTCCACTATACTGAATTTGCATTAAACATACAGCTAGGTCCGCTAAAAATTTGCCTGATGAATGACATTCACATAGACACGCCTATCATCAAAAATGTATATTTATCTGAGGTACACTAATTAATATTAACCGATCTTTTTTCAGAATTTGAATTTATTGGCACAAATTTTATTATAAAATTTGTGTACAGTGAAGTTGCATATATATAATCCACAGATTAGGAGATGCTTCTCTTTTAGTTGAAAAATTGCGAGGCCCTTTATTCCCGGTCATTCCTTCTTCGGCGCACAGATTTCTTTGTCATAAGTGACCTCGACGACTTTATTTTTCTCGAACCCAAGTTCAGTGACATGTGCAATGATATCTTTCTTCATGGATTTGCCAAGTGTTTCATTGACAGAAAGGACATGCCATGCTTTCCTGTTTGACTTTGGGAAACAATTGACGACAACAGCATAGTTTTTGTTGTCTGTCTTTGTAATCATCCATTTGTTGTCTTCTGTTTAGAACAAATGCATAGAATTTTGTAATTTTAGTTTAAAAACATATAATGGTCTTAGGAGTTTTGATCTTAATAGCTTCAATTTCCTAGTTTATGATTAAAAACCAATCATATTTCAAAGTGGTAAGGTTATTTTCGATACTCAGCGTACCTTTCTTAGTCCCGTTCTTGTCATCGGCTGGGCTTCCCGCTTTGTCCATATTTTTCTTGCATTCCTTGAGATAAACTTTGTCCTTATTGCTTACGCAAGTTTCCACAATGCTTCCGCCATATCCTTGGTGAACGAGGTAGAATCTTTTAAAGTAGAAATGTGACATTTGATTGGCTAATTCGTAGAATATCCCTCCAGAACTCGGATCCGATGAGAAATATTCCCAGTTGCTTGGGAGAGGTGTGTCAGTTAGACCTGTGAATACTGCGTTCGGATTATTCGTGACCCGAAGACACATTTTATCCAGGTCAGATGTCCCATTCAATTTCAGCGAACTCAACTTCGTTGCGTATCTATGATAATAGATTTCACTGGCCATTGGCACTCGGAATCCTGCCAGCAAATATTTCTCAAACTGTGAATAAAAAGTCGAGATTAGATTTTTACGAAGTTTGTATTCAAGGTTGTATGACTTGTGGTAATTCTTGTACTAACTGAACCCTTCCAACATAGAGAGATGGCAAGGGTAACTCACCCAGTCAATATCAACGACGTCCTGGCTTGGCCAATCCTTAAAACAGTGACCTTCGGTACTAGCTTTCGCACTCCAAGTCTCTGTTTCTTCCTTTGGTGTTTTCTTGCCCTTTTTTCCCGAACTGGCTGAAAACAAAAGGATTGTCGAAAGCGCCCAAATTAATACGCGTGACATTTTGCCTTGTTTCAATTAATGCAATGTCAATGACTACTCTCAAGCTATGTGGTTTTAGGATATGAGTTTCGAGAACTATCAAGGTTCAGTCGGTTATTGAATTCTATCGGATGCTGACGCATGGAATCAAACCTATTCAGTTTTCAACACACGTGCACTTTTTTGTCCTTGGCTATTTCAAAGTTATTTTTGCTAAGCTAAGTCGAACTATGACGCAATTAGTATTAAAGTTTTACGATGCAATAGTTTTAGTTTCACTTTTCATTCATTGTTCATTTAGGCTAATGGAAATTATTTATCGTTAGGTTTTCATACCCCTGTCTGCCTGCCTGCTTACTTCACGAGGAAAATATTATGTGGCTTCAAAAATAAACACATAACTAGAGTTAAACAACAAATTAGAAAAAGTAAAAATAATGCAATCCGGTATACTAGGTAGTGTGGTTGCCAGCAATTAATATTGAACCATATTGACGAATGTTTCAACCATTATTTTTGTATTTCTTCAATTTCTCATATTTTAAGCTGACATTTTCATTTTATCTCACTTCGAACAAATCATGCTCAAAGTCTAACTTCTAAGATGACACCATACCGGAACCAGACCGATTGGTTCCCTTACCAGCCTTTCGTCAAGTCCTTACCCTATAATTACAATTTCTGAGAAAAACAAGAGTGTTAATGAGACCAAAGTGGTCAAAGTCACTTCCAAACGCTCAATCAGACCATTTAAAAGTCTCACCTTTCGTTTTCGTTCTCCTTCCCTTCAACAATGAGTCAGAAAATGAAGACGTCAGTTGAGGCCGGAAATTGACTGCATGCTATGCAACTCTGGCATTCGTGCTAGAAAGGGGCCCTTAAATTTGACCTTAAATATTTGCCGTGACTGTCATCGTCAATGCATTGCACCGTATGTGACTAGACTTCACATACGTACACGGGACGGTTCATAAATTTTACAAATGAAAAATCAGATGTGCTAGTATAAGCGGTGTCAAACTTCATGTGTTTATCGCATCCGAATTCCTGGCATGTACGGTGGCTATGAACCACCCTGCATAAGAAAGTTTCGATGACTCATTTTGTTGAAAAAATAGAGGGTTTGGCCAACACATGTTTCCTTGTCATCAGGTGTCTTCCTGACCCTTATCCGTTCATATCCTTCCCTTGGTTTATGTTTAAGTGGTTGAGAACCCTTAATCAACCCACAGCATGTCAATATGGCATTTATTTTCTGTTCTACGGCTTAATATGGTATTTTTAGACTTAAAATCTGTTTAGAGTCCATGAAAGTGAAGTGGATCCAAGGGTACTGAGACTGAGTACTTTATTTTAGAGCAGAAGAGAATTCGAGTTCTCGTTCATTTCCCAACAATAGAAAAAGAACTCGACGTACTCGACTTAATTAGACAATTGAGTGGAGGGTTACAACTGGGAAAAACTTGTAATGTTCATTGTTGTGAGATTTAACGAAACGGACAGAACGGATGGACGTATTTTGGGTATTTACGGTCTTTTGAATTAAATCATGAAAGAATCGTTGACTGAATGAAGAGGAAATGGGATGGATTCGGAGGTAATTTTTTTGTAAATGTGCACCTTATGTGCACTACTTTCCAAAAATTTGGAATTCGTCGTCTAACTCTACCATTGTTGTGTTTTGGGCTCAGGACGGATGGGCTAGGATTTGTTGTAGAAAATTATCTCGGTTGAACAATGAGGAAGAACTGAGGGTTGATTTAGTGTGTATTTGGTCTGGTTTTTGGATAAGGGATAAATTAGTTTAAATCTGTTTGCAGTTCTATTGCCGATAAAGCTCATGAGCATATGCCTAAGGGTACATAGGGTAGCAGGGTGGTTCAATAATTATTTTGCACTAAAATCTTACACAGTACCACTTTTGATGAGTTTTTGGGGTATACCGTACGAATTTATGATTATCATTAGCCGAAAACATGATTTCCGAACCACCCTAGCCCAAACTCCGTTTGCCCTCAAGCATTTATATTGTACGAGAGAAGCAGGGGATTTTGATGAAGGTATCGACATCAACAATAAGCTTAAGTGTAAAGTTGATGGGGTGTCTGTCTAAGGCCAGGCATGGTATTAGACTCAGATCTGACGAAATAGCTCCTGTCCCAAATTGTACGTCTATGTATCTCTATTGAGCACTCAAATTGTGGATGAAAGGTCCCATTTTTCTTTTTCTCAACAAGAAAAAAAAGAGAAAAATGGGGAAGGTAGATTCATGGGTTCTTTTGTTCAAATTTCTCCCTTGTTCTCCTGCTTTCTGCTGCTGTGCTGTGCTCCGAATAACTGCTGACAGCTGGTCCGCCGTGCGGTTCCCTTTTTTCTAAATTGTAGAGATTTAAAACCGAACTGAGGTTTGAAATCTTTATTAAGGAGTGGCACACACGCCGCGGGTTTTATTTTGAGCTATGTATGTAGTTCAATCGTACAGTGCAGTGTGCCTCTCATTAATACAATTGAAAAAATGGGCAGCAATGGCAAAGCAATTTCAAATCGCCGCTATTGCCGTCGTCAATTGTTGTCATTCTTATATTATAGTGCGTATGGGCGTGGGATTATGTATTATTAGGTGACACGATTCAGTTGGATTCGACCCTTTAGAAATTTAAAATTGGAAAATGACGTTGACGTGAGAAAGAATAATTGCCACGACGTTCCGCACGTACGCAAAGGATAATTCACTTCCACGATCTGTTTAATGAGTTCTCAGCTGACAAATTATAAAATTACGTGAATAGAGTTCACATGTGCAAAGCAATAAAATTTAGATACCTCAGAAAATAAATGGTTCCGTCAATTATGTTTCGACAGTGGGGTCGAATTTTAATTTATAGTGACTAAATTAATCATAAGCGGTTCAGGAGTTTTGTACATTCCCTAGTAAATTGCCCCGAAGTAACTAACAATAAGTTCATTTGGAGTTCGATATAGAGAAATTTTGCTATATTAAACTTTATATCCAATTCGCATCAAATAAATCGTGCAGATCTGGGTAGTCTTCAATATCATCAAAGAAGCCTTCGATCTCACACATTAGCTCGAAAATTTCCTCCAATACGAAATCAATGTGATGATTGAGTCTCTCTAGATAGTAAAAAATCTTGGTGCATCTTTTAAAGACCTTGCACTTCTTTCCATTTTCATGAACTTGTTCAAATATTGGGTAGAATCTTTTATAAGCTTCCTGGGCCGTGAGATGAGTGTGAATTACATTGCAGAGTATATGTTCTGCTCTTCGGAATAACCACCTTCCTCTGTGTTCATGACGTTGTTGCATATCCTGGATTTTGTTCAAAGTGACGAATTCTGGATATTGTTTCACTGGTGGAAAAGGTGTTTGGCTTGCCGGACAACCCTTTCTTCTACAAGGCTTCCTGGGCTCCTTAGTTTCAGGATCGACTATAGCCATTATATATTTTGTGGAACTATATTTTTGTGTATAACCTGTAAAACATTAATTTATACTGTTTTTAAAAATTCTCCGAGATTTCCAAGTACTCCAAAATATTTACTTCGAGATGCACAGGGAGGTCAATAACGTCTTATTTTTCATAGTAATCAATGAATCAATAAACTTACGGAAAGACTTCCTTCTAAAATTTGGACCACCTTGTACACTTAAGAAATACTTAAACAGTGCAGTATGTTAATTACCCGATATTCCAGATACGAGTTGTGAAATTGCTAGACTTCTATTTCAGGCGATGCACTGTTAGAAACTCCAACTTTGTCTCATAGAAGCCAATTTTCAAATGTATTAATTGTAACGATCTACAATTACTTTACAATATATAAACCGTACTCAAAATACCATGGAAAGTTTTTTATGGACTGAATAAGAACAGTATTTCTTATCTGCACTCCGAAACAATACAGTTGAAGTCCATGCTGACAATGCATGCTAAGCGAAGTGCTCCTTCCTGCAGTTCGGTCATTAAAAAAGTATCGGGTCATATTCGCAAAAATGTTTTGATACACAGTTTCATTCGAAGAATTTGTTTGCTATCATCGGTCTGTTCTAGTCTAGCAGTCCATAACCCGACAAATGTTTAGTCAACAAATATTGGCACCAGTTCAGTATTGAAAATCGGTTTGAATAAATTTTGCATGGCCAGGAGACCTCCTTTCTTGTAAAGAGCAAATGAAAGTTGACCTCTCGCTCGTATTACATGAAAGATAGTTTCCTTGTCAGCATAAGTTCATTTTATTTCTTATAACTAATCTGTGCATAAGTAATCAACGTGCACAAATGTCTGGTCGATCGGG
>JAQGCB010002740.1:0-10926 GCA_034698835.1 Protaphorura tricampata | reverse complement strand
ACCATAAATTGATAAAGGTAATTCCAATTGTTATTGACATTACTCATGTCTACAAATTTCGTATTAGCACGTGTACAGAATAGATAATCTATTGATGCTGGAATTCTCCATTTCGTTCCAACTCCAAAACTGAATCTGTAATACATAAATATTTACTTTATTTTGTGAGTAATTATAGGTTTTTTATTTTTTTATTTTTTTTTTATTATTTTGAATTTCACTCACCTGCAATGGCATACATATCTATACGTCTCAAAGCTTTGACGAGTCTGCCAACCGTGGGAGGACACCTTGCTGAACTTTGCTCAATCCATACTGCTAATATAAATGACAAAGACTTGTCATGGCTCTCTCGGATGTATAGAAAATCATCATTTTCGAGGCCAAGGGCCATGCAAAATTGAAACCTCTTTTCAATTTTCATTTCTGGTACGATTTTGTGTATATCCGTTTCATTCACTAAACAATTGTAGATTGGATGAATGAAATTTTGAATTTCGAATATAATGGAAATTGTGTGTAATATTTTTGACTCACAGATGGAGCTACCCGCTACTGGCACTATTTGCGCTATTGGTGATGTTGCTGTTTCAATGCTTCCCTGTTGAATCGGAGGAGTATGGCTGACAAGTCCAGACCTCAGAATAGACAACACATCCTTGGACTCTTGAATGTCTTCAGAACCCATTAATTCCACAATTCTTCTGAAGACGGAAGCGTCTTTCCGACGAAGTACACTGTAGAATACACGATTTCTATTGTATCCCTGGGGATGGCGTTCCTGGAATAAGTTTTTTTTAGTACTTTAGTACTAGTACTTTGGGAATCTTAAATAATACGAATAAATCGTAAACCCAAGTATAAGTATATTACCGAATCCTACTCACTCACAATTTCAACACAATCATCATTGGTGAGAATTCCGAGCTCTGTGGATTTGTCTAATAAGCGTTGAGCGCAAGTCGTGAGATCAAATAGTCTCACTCTATTTCTTTCAATTAACATACGGTAATCCGTCATAATATTGGATTTCGGAAGAAATGACACACAACGGTAATTTCTAAAAAAAATCTATTAGAATACAAGAACTCAACAGGATAACGGGAAGTGACACCACACCACCGCCTTGAATAAGAGCATTGCATAAATTATTGACGTGTATTGTGATTGTGAGTGTGAACACGGACAAGGTAGCAACTTATTTCTTATCATATCATTCCCAGAGATAGGAAACACTAAATATACATAGCAAGAAGGACTAAACGTAAAAATTTCACAACAGTAATTTCACGCGATATAACGCGACTCCCTTTTGTATAGTATATAGTGTACCAGTATTATAATATAACACAGGGTTTAATTTTATTAAAAAGCCTTTGGAGTCAACCTTAATTGATGAAGGACTTGGGAACCATGCAAAAGATCGAGCCATTTGAGTGCAGTGTTTTCTGAAGGATGTTCCAGGTCATTCACATTTACCACAAAATAAAATGACTCTGAATTGATGATTAAGTATTTTATTTCACTTCAACCAACATTTTAATTCATGGTATAATAATCATGTGTATTATTCCATCAGAATCGAGTACAGATGATGGTTCGTCAACTACGGACGCCGGAATTCCCCACTTCTTTCTAATTCCAAAATTGATTCTATAATAAAGAAACATTTACTTATTTTTTTAAATTGTTCCTTATTATTTTCTAAATAATTTTGAATTTCACCTGCAAAAATATCCATGTCCATACTTTTTAATGCATTGACGAGCCTTTCCACCGTGGGAGGGCACTCTCTTGAACTCTTTTTTTTGTTAGCATAGTAGTGAAAAACTGGTAGCTATCGTCTGGTATATTAACTGTGTCAGCACGATTGAGTTTAAGAGCCGTGTACAATTCCAAATGTCTTTCACAAAGGTCAAGGTCCTTTTTCATTTTATAAGCAATTGTGTAGACATCCGACTCCGTCACTAAATCAAAAATTATATTTAAGTTAATTCGCCCATGCGTATGTGAGCAACCCCGGTATATTATGTGACTCACAGCTGAAGCTAGTAGTGGCTATGTTATTCTGTTGACCCAGTGGCTGACTTTGACCAAGACCTGACCTCAGAATAGACAAAACATCCTCCGATTCCTGAATGTCATCAGAACCCATTAATTCAACTATTCTTCTGAAGACGGAAGCGTCTTCAGAAGAGGCAAGCACAGTGTAAAAAACACAGTTTCGGTTGTATCCCTCCGAATGGAGTTCCTGGAATAATTAATATTAATTAATTTTGAAATGTTGAAAAGATTGCAAGAATAATTTATAGCGAATTCTGCGTTCTTACTATCTTAACACAATCATCTCGGGTAAGAAGTCCAAGTTCCACAGAGTTGTCTAATAAACGTTTAGAGCAAGTCGTAAAATCACACAGTGTCGTCATATTTGTTTTAATTACATTGCGGTAATTAGCCATTTTGAATTTCAAAGGAGATTTCAAAGAAAATCTCTAAGAATTTTTATAAAGGAGAAACTGTTAGGAGCGTACCACCACACCACACCGGATTGAGTAAAAGCGGTACATAAAGTGCGAGCGTGATGCATATGAAAACAGACAAAATGGTAGTTTATCTGTCCTGTCCTTCAATAATTTATATCATTCATAGATATAGGAATAGGATACAGATAGTAGGCACTGAATTTCACAACATTTGTAATCACCTTGAATTGATAAAATTTGCAGCTGTTATTGAGAACAGCAAGAACTTTACATGGTACACGAACGTAATATATGATAATCAATAAATGTACCTAGGTACATAGGTACATCAAAATTCTGAAGTGTCTTTTTGGACTACTGGATACGGCCTCAAAACTCATTGCAGCTGTAAATAGGAATCAGCCAGCGGTGCGCTGGAATGTTATCTAATCTTGAAGTTAATATTCCAATATCCAATCCTAAAGTTTTGTACTACCGTAAATCCCCGTTTAGAAACCTGTCCCGAATAGTAACCCGGTCTCGAATAGTAACCCGGTCAAATTCTACATTCTTCCGTAAGAGCCTATGTATTACAATGCAATGGTACTCGAATTTAAACCTGGTCTCGAGGCAACCAGAAAAAATACTAACTCGGGTTTCTATTCGGGGATTTACGGTGATCAAATGAGCAACTCAAATAATCCAAGGATATTTTTGTTGACTTTGGTCCTCAACCAAAAACACATCATTTTTTACCGGCGCAGTATAGATATTATTTAATTGTTCGTTTGCGGCTTCTTCAAACAGACAGGATGCAATTTTTCTAATTAACAACAATTTTGAGTTTTAGTGAAACGAAACGTATAGTTGCACATTTGTCTCCCATGGAATCCAAAATCCATAGACTAAACGCGATTTCTTTCTGAATAATTTGTGTTCCATTCCACATGGTATTAAAAATAGAATCCGCATCAGAATCCGCTACAGAGTCAGATGTATGCACGTAATGTTCAATTTTGTGGTGGTTAGTTTTTCAGACCATGCAAAACAGAACAAGACGCACTTCATATATTGAGATAGGTCAGTGACTTGGGCAATCTAGACTTGCCTTAGTTTGTGTGTTGATGTTAGCGCTATGTTCAATCCCAGTATCCGCACAAGTTTCTCGGAATCAATTATTTCCATTCGGACTGTCGAATGAATATTCAATTCTCACACCATGTCTGCGATGTCACTCCAATCGAATCACCCTCAAATATCCAGTACATTTTTTTCGATAATGCTTACACTACAGTGCACAGTGCGACCATTGAGCAAAAAAACTGACACCAGCAATTTCAAAATTCTGTCTTTTCACTTTCGGAAGATTTTTAGATTTTTATT
The DNA here is from genome assembly GCA_034698835.1 of Protaphorura tricampata. Classification (NCBI taxonomy): domain Eukaryota; kingdom Metazoa; phylum Arthropoda; class Collembola; order Poduromorpha; family Onychiuridae; genus Protaphorura; species Protaphorura tricampata. Next base: position 7,081 of record JAQGCB010002740.1, on the reverse strand, counting down.
AATTGTGCAACCATTAAAGTGTTGCTGCAGTACGAATAGACAAGAAATAGTTTCAATTAAAATATTTAGCTCACTTGGAGACTCAGAAGCAATTACGTTCACAAGTAAGTCGAACTGTTTCACAAAATTTTCAAATTTATTCGCGGACGAATGCCGATATTATTTTTCCAATTTAATTGGACAATTCGTTAATTAATCGCATCTACTACAATATTATATGGCGCAGAAACGGGCAATTTCATATTTTGTATGTGAAAAAAATTGTCAAAATCTCGATTTTATCCTCTGAGAAGGCGAACTCCGCTTGTCGCATTCTGTCAGGGCACTACATGCTTGAGTAAGGCTAAAATAATGTGACAAGTGCCGTTCGCTCTGTTAGGGTTCCTGCCCAGCTAGTCTACTCACCCATCGCATCGCATCGCATGCAAGACTCACTACGGCGCGAAGGGCTCTTGGCAGTAAAATCTCAATAAACAAGCACTGTGCAGTGTACGTGAGCAACAGAGGAAGTATTTCCTTCGGCTCAGGTTTGTTCATGCTCATGATTATGAATTTTAAAATATTATCATGCAGAATCCTGTTTTTTATATGCACATAGTGATGAGAGGTCTCCCAAGATCCTGTAATTCGCGGATCCCAGATACAGCCGAAGTCCATTGATCGCTCCATTATGGTCAGATATTGATACGACGCATGGAGGAAACATTTATTTTCGAGACTCAATGAATGAAACTCTAATCTCAAGAGCGAATGAAGAAATCCAAAATGCATTTCCTGATCTACAAGGAATTTTGTCCTTTAATCCATCTTCATCGTCACATGGGACAAAGTAGCGTCTTACCGTGAATATCCTTGCCCTGATGAAAACTTGAGAAATACATTCCAAGTCATTCTCGCAACAGATGGCGTCAAATCCTTCGTGATTTTTACTACAATAAAATTACATGGTCCAATCCAACCCAATATGTTAATTCAAAATGTGTTCAGCATGATGACATTGATTCCGCTGCTGGATTCACAGCCGGTGTCGGACATCCATTTCACGACGTCTTGGGAAATTGTACTGTCCCAGCCGTCCACCTTGTCACAGAGTCCAATGTGGGTGAATCGGGGAAGTGGGTGAATCGGGGAAGTGGGTGTTTCGTGTGGACCAAGGCTTTCAACATCCTTCGATTTTTTCAAAAGCCTCAATGTTAACCGTATATCATGTGCTTTTCTGCATGCTATACGCATTTCTGATTATTTCTATTGAATAAATATACAGGTATACAAAGGGCGAGATGAATTTATTCAATTTAACAATTTGATAACATAATAGCCGCATAATCTCTTCCCCGTGAGTGTGCGCCATCTAGAGCCGAGACAGAAAGAAATGTATCAGTTCTTGTGTACAGGTATAGTGTACACAGAGTGTATCAGCAACACCGTAGTGAAATATTATTGAGTTATTTCTAACTTTCTCGTCTCGTTCGAAAACAAGAAGTTTTAATCTAACTCGCACATTAAAAATCAAGGAACGCAATAATTTTATACACCATAGATTTTTATTACCACATCTTTCTCTACAATAATCTTCCAGGCAATAAATCTCTATTTGGAAATTGAATGTTCATCTTTAGTTCATAGTTCCTTGAAACTAAACAAAATAATTCCATAAATATACGATAATTTTGAAAATAATAATTGAAACGTGTGATTTATCTGCTTGAGTAAAGTGCACGCAAATAGTGCCAAAACAAGGAGTAATTCTTCGGCGTCCCACAAACAATGTGTCCTAATTCTCAAAGTCTTGAACTTGTCATTGTACATTAAATTATAAATACCATGCCATACATTTACCAGAAAACCAGAAACCGTTTGGTATTTATTCTACCTAGTACGTACTTTAAACTTTAGAAAAAATCATTACTCCACGACGCTTGTTACAATTTTATTTCAATTTTGATTACATTTGCAGTCATTGTCCATAATCGCAGTTGTTGTGGGTATAGCCAGAAGGAACCTAAACCGATAAAGAATGATGCTTACTGTAGTTCGTTGAACTACTAACACTGGAATTCTCCATTTCTTTCTAATTCCAAAATTGATTCTGTAATACATAAATATTTTAATTCAAAAATTAACGAAATATTTTGGTACAAAAAATTTGCATTTGTAAAATATTTCACTCACAGATGGAGCTACCCGCTCCCGCTACTACTGCTCCTGGTCCTGGTACTATGTTAGTCTGTTGATCCGGAGGAATGTGGCTATGACTAATGGGTAATAATACCAGTCCTTAAAACAGACAAAACATCCACGGACTCCTGAATGTCTTCAGAACCTATTAATTCAACAATTTTGTTGAAGACCCCGTCTTTCTTTCGAAGCACACTGTAGAAAACACGGTTTCTACCGTATCCATCGGGTTGGCGTTCCTGGAACCAGTATTAGTGAGAAAAAAAATGTATAAATTAGTGTGTGAATTAAAAAGATGAAGGAATATTTTATTATTAATAAATCCTACTCACAATTTCAACACAATCAGTTTTGGTGAGAAGTCCGAATCCCAGGGCTCTGTCTAATAAGCGGTTAGAGCAATTAGTGAGATCATACAGTTTCACTCCATTTCTATCAATTACTGTACGGTAATCCGTCTAATTGGCAATTGGATTAGTATAGTAAATATAAAACAATATAACAAATATAAGTATTAATTAACAGAAGAATGCTCTGCTACCGCACCACCACCGGAGATAGTAAAAATCCGTACAAAAAAGTATGAGTGTGAATAGTGTGTCCATAGACAAAATGGAAATTTATTTCTTATCATGCTATGTCATTCCGAGAGATAGGACAAAATAAATACCAACAGCAAGTAGCAACTAAAATTTTCCAGACATTCTTATCACCATAATTAGATAAGGGTACTAGAATTATTGGTGTGTACAGAACACAGAGAGTTTGAATAGTACATGTACATATGCACAGAGTCTATGAATTATAATAAACCGTAATATTATTCCATCCATATATAAATAAAATCGTTCAATTTTTTACAGGTAGTATAAACCTCCTTTGGATTTAGGATTTAGCTTTTATTTGTTCATGGTTAAGAAGATCGTCTGATCTAGTTCTGATAAAAGTACAAATGGACAATGAAAACAGTGATATGTTTGGTACAAACTTCATGAACAAAATGTCCAAATGCCGGATCCGAATGTTGGAGAAATGAAATGACTAACTGGTTCGTTCAGCTACCTATTCTGGATTGCGAATGCCCCATCTCTTTCTAAATCCAAAATTGCACCTGTAATATATAAATATTTACTTTATTTTTTTTTGAATTGGTTCTTAGTAATTTTGAATTTTACCTGCAACGGAATTCATCTGTATACTTCTTAAAGCATTGACGAGTTTTTCAACCGTGGGAAGGCACTGGGATGAAGTTCCGGCAATCCATCTTGTCACTGTATATGTGAAGAAGTCGTACCAGCCATCTGGAACACCTGGCGGAGTAAGAGGCATTCCAAGGGCCATGGGTAGTCTATCTTTTCCCCAGCACATAGTTTGGCTCCGGACCATTGTTTCTACGATTTTATGTACATCCCTTTCACCCACTGTACAAGGATTAATGGAATAAATTAACTAATTGTATGTCGGGGACTAATGGACTTTTTGTATAACATGTTTGACCCACGAATCGTGCTGCCAACGTGAGTGTGACAAAGACCAGAACTTAGAATCGACAACACATCCTTGGACTCATGAATGTCTTCAGAACCCATTAATTCAACAATTTCCCTGAAGACGTCAGAGTCTTTCTTTCGAAGCACACTGTAGAAAACACGATTTCTACCGTATCCTTCAGGATGGCGTTCCTGGAACCAGTATTAGAAAACAAATTAAAAGGTACTACTAGTACACATAAGTTAATGTATGAATTAAAAACAATGCATATTTTACTGAATCCTACTCACAATTTCTACACAATCACTTCTGGTGAGAAGTCCGAGTCCTAGGGCTGTGTCTAATAAGCGTTGAGAGCAAGACGTGAGATCGTACAGTTTCACTCCATTTTTATCGATTACCGTACGGTAATCCGTCAAATTGGATAGTATGTTGGATTGGACAAAAATTGGATCAACATCCAATTTTTGTCCTACTTGTCAGCTCCGGTGACGTTACTGTGGTTTGGTCTTGCTCAGGTTTCTGATCAGTTTTTATGATTGGTGGAATTGAAATGGGTTTTATATATTTTATATCATCAGAATCATCTGAAGACATTGTGGATGTACTGGGAATAGTCTTTTCTTTTGGCGTTTGTGGGCTTTCCAGTGTTTCTAAAAGTTGATCTACATGTATTGTACAAAAAGGATTCAATTTTTTTAAATAATATATAAAATGAACGTGATAGAATTACCTGCTGTGAGATTAAAATTTATTTGTCTCAGAATCGTTGCCAAGTTCTTGACCGTGGCATTGCTATTATTTAGTCCAATCCATTTTCTCATAGCCAAATATAAATAATGATAAGAGCGATTTCTATCCCTGTTGGTACCACTTATAAATTCCTTACGTTCTCCAAGGCTGAGCCCAAGAGCTCCAAGAAATATTTCTTTGCTGTCAAGTAGTGTTGAACTCTTTGCAAATATTTTGACTATCCCATGAATGTCCTGCTCTGACAAAACTGATAAGAAGAATAGTCCATATATTTTTTCACTAATCTCCTCAATCGAATTCTTGAAAGAGTTAATTTAATTCAGTCTTACCTTTGTCTTCCATTTCTTTGTTCAGTCAAAATTTATTGTTACAATTTGGAGAATAAAAGCAGTCCAATAAATTAGTCAAACTGAAACACGTAGAAACCAACGCACAGTCTGAAAATTGCTCTGAATTGTGCTATCAGCAGTGCCAACGTCAACTGTATTCAACTTAGGAATTGTGAATTTGTACATCGGGTGAATTCTTATCACACTCTTGACATAATCGCAATACATAACCTCCATTTGATCATGACTAGTGTATCACTATATACTATATAATTAATAAAATGCAAGTGCTAAGTTCTCCTGGCAGCAGTAGATATAAGCCCATTACTACACAGTAATTTACCTTCAATGTATAGAATCGTTATGGGAATAATTAGAAGCTGTTTTCCAACCAATAGCGAATTTGTTTTCTCTGTATATTTTTTAGAGTTTAAGACAACATCCGGGCAGCCCGAAACTATCAGCCGCGAGAGGGCACTTTGCTGAACTGTGCTCAATCCATACTGCAACTGCTAAAGTAAATGACAAAATTTCGTTTTGACTTTCCCAGCAATGTAAAGGAATTATTTGAGCGCAGTGCTCTTTGGATTTATGCATAAATCTTCCATCCAAGCTATTTTAATTCAATATAAAATAAAATGTGCTATTGTGAGGATTAACTATTTTATTTTAATTTTGATTGTATTCGGATGTTATGTAGAGTAGACCTGAAGGAAACTTAAACTTAAACTCATTTCTCATTGTATTTTTGTTGCCATTGTCATCAAATGATTAGATGTTCAGCTATTGACGCTGGAATTCTCCATTTCTTTCTAGTTCCAAAATTGAATCTGTAATATATAAATATTTTAGCTAATTTTGTTTTTCTCAATTTTCGCTTAATTTTTTAATAATTTGAATTTCACTTCACCTGCAACTGCATTCATCTGTAGACTTCTTAACGCACAGTTAAGCCTTTCCACCGTAGGAGGGCACTCTGCTGAACTCTGAGCAATCCATTTTGTTAGCATACTGATGAAAAACATGTAGCGCTCCTTCGGAATATCAATTGTGTCAGCAAGAGGGAGGTTGAGGGCCAAATACAATTCTAGATATCTTTTACAAATATCATAGTCCTGCTTCATCGTAGACGCAATTGTGTGGACATGCGACTTCGTCACTAAAAAATCAATCATAAAAAATTAACGAAATATTTTTTTCAAAATAATTTTTATGCAATTTGTATAATATTTGACTCACGAATGGAGCTACCCAGTACTATGTATTGTGGTACTGGTTGTACTATGTTAGTCGGTTGAACCGGTGGGGGAATGTGGCTGACGGTAACAGTACCAGTCTTTAAAATCGACAAAACATCCACAGACCCTTGGATGTCATCAGAACCCATCAATTCAACAATTTGGCTGAAGACCCCAGCGTCTTTCTTTCGAAGCACACTGTAGAAAACACGATTTCTACCGTATCCCTCTGGTTGACGTTCCTGCAACCGATATTCGTAAAAAAAATAACGTTAACGTACTATGATATAAAATGATGAAGAATAGTTTAGAGAATTCTACTCACAATTTCATCACAATCAGTTCTAGTGAGAAGTCCGAGTCCCAGGGCTCTGTCTAACAATCGTTGAGAGCAAGTCGTGAGATCATACAATTTCACTCCATTTTTATCAATTACCGTACGGTAATCCGTAGCCATATTGTATGGTATGAATATGTTAAAATGTAAAATGAATTAATAAATATTAATTAATAAAAGAACGGCTCCTGTACTACCACACGCACACTAAATACAGTAAAGCCAATGCATAATATGTTGTGTATGTGAACATGGACAAAATGGCAATTCATTTCTTATCACGTCATGTCATTCCAAGAGATAGGACACAGTAAATACGCACAGCAAGTAGCAAATAAAAATTTTACATTTTTATCACTGTGTATAAATTGATAAAGATTATTCAAATTGTTATTTTATACATGTATAACGGTATGTGTACAGAGCACAAAGAGTGTATATATACATATATCCTACATCCTTTATATAGTGCCTTCATGCACTATATAAAGGATATATTATGAAGTATGCAAGGAAAAAACTATACCAACAAAAATTAATGGCAAAATCGTGTGCACATGTAGTCTGTTTTATTTTGAACACAATAACTTGAATGATGGATCAATTCTAAAATGAAATGATTAAAATCTTCGTACAGAACTACTGACGTTTGAACTCTCCATTTCTTTCCAACTCCAAAATTGAATCTGTAATACATTAAACAAAATATTTAATTTACTTTGTTGAAAAGGAAAGTTCTCAATTTCTTACAAGGG
>JAQGCB010002739.1:0-10929 GCA_034698835.1 Protaphorura tricampata | reverse complement strand
CAAATCTATTTTGGTGAAACCCAATTAAGAACCCACATCCGAACCCGAACCAAACCAAACCCTGGGTTTAAGAAATTAAAAAACCCAAACCCAAACCCTTCAATAGAAATAAAAACCAAACCAAAACCGAACCCTATTGGCAAAAATTTTGAAAACCCAAACCCGAACCCTTGCGAACCCATACAACACTAATTTAACTTCGGCATGTCAATTAATCAGTGTATTTTTTAAAATCACTTAAATATTATTGTTTTCTTACCTGCATTGACTATCAACCTAATGATTTACCTTTTGGTCCTGGAGACTTTGAATCCGGAGTCATTCTGCAGTTACTCAATTTGTAAGCACGATTTTCCTTACTTTGAATGGAACTACAAATCCTGTCAAAATAATGTGCCAAAGTTTTATAGTAAAAATATCAACTTTACATTTAATTAACATTATATTGAAATTAAAATGTCCGGTTCTCTGAATGCCCAGGACAGGAAACGCCAAACATATAATCCAAACTGGATAAGCGTTTCTGACGACATTTTCGTATTCACATTCGCGCAAAGCCCAAACAAATCTTTTTTTTTGTATTCATAGCCTTGTGTCATGCCAGTAATAATCTCGGAAACGAGGACCTTCCTGGCACTCATTACGACATACAGTAGTTCAAATATGTTGCTATAAATACTCAACGCTGTACTCAAATTAAATTCATTCCACTTCCGTTGAAATTTATTTGATCTACAATTTGTCAACAGCCGATTCTTTGTCTTTAAAAGCATATTTCTTGAGAGAATATTTGGGAGATGAGAAATTTGAGATCCATGGATTGGTGGATCCAAGAAAAGAATGTTTTGGAATTGGTTGGATCTCAGTCCACTTAGTTTTACTGAATAGGATTCAGGCCATCCCTACGGGTATCCCGACACCAAATGTATTTACTTGAGTACAACCTCAGAAAATATCCACAGTGGAAAGTTCGGTAAAATGGGTAATTGGTTCAATTACATTCATTTGTCAGAAGTATCAAGTGGACGAGAGAAAAATTATGCATTGTTAATTATTTTATAGTTTCAAATACAAAGTACAATAAAATCTCTATATATCAACCTCCCCTTTATCGTACACCTCTCTATACCGACCAGAATGTGAGGAACGCAAGAACTCCCTTTGCATACACTTCTTTGTTAATCCACTTTCTGTATATTAAACTTCCTCTTTGTTGGACACATTTTGGTGCATTTTTCGAGTTCGGTATATAGAGAGTCCACTGTACAACGACAAACATGCACCCTTAAAAATAGACGAATTTGACTATTTCTATAGTAATCCAAAACTTCATTCATTTACTCATAATGGTGAAAACTAAAAAGGACATTACTGTCAATAGCGAAAATGCATCCAATTTGACATTATGATACGTGGTATCAAAAAATCATGGTGACAAATTACTGGTCACGATTATTGAATATTATTTTCAAAGTAACTAGTCAGTCCTTAAACCAAGCCTCTGACCGAATTACCCACAAACTGATGCATGATGGTTACACTTTTCTCGGGTTTCAATTCTTCTTTCATTTTTACTGAATCATTTTGAAAGGAAAGTGGTTTTTGACATTTTTCAACTCTTGAAGAGTCAAGTTTTATATTTCCCATGCAGGTTTGTTGTGCTGCTGCTGCTGCCGATGTGTACACACCACCCTTTGTGTCAGATTTTTCTGGGATGTGGACCTGGAGGAGGGGAAAATCTGGACGTGAATTCTGAGTCAAACTTTGATACGACATTTTCACAATGATTGTCAAAGTCAACCTCAAACACAGGACAGGGCAGGACAGGAGTGCTCTACACAATTGATTTGACACATTTCATGAAATTGGATAGGTCTTCTATTTCCCATTTTCCGTTGCAGGAGGCAAAAGCTAGGCTACTAATGTATTACGAAGGATACAATTTGGGAATACATACCTGGATTGGATTGGATTGGGTTTAGAGTTTAAGAAAATGATTGACGTGTCGGTGGATTTAAGGGTTTGTGGCTTAGGTGGAAATGGGAAACTATTATTACAAACTGATAGATATTTTTGGATTGGGATTCCTTATAAGCTTATGTGATGTGAGATGTGTGGTCCAGATTGCAAAATAAATTGTGGATCAGATAGGATTCGAGGATTTGTGTATTTCGCGAAAGCATGGCCAATCGTTTCTAACGAAAATGATCGCAAAATGATAGTAAAACTCGAAATCGAACTTGATTTTGATCGAATTCTGGCGAAAAGTGTCTGTCTTTACCACCCGGCTGGCTGAATCCTAAAAACAAGTCTATGCCGCATTTTTAAACTTTTTAGTAGTTTAAAACAAAAAGCATATAGAAAAGTTAGTATTTTTGGACAGAGCGTAATTTGGAGCCTCAAAATTTTCTTTATTTATTTGACGGATTATTTGAATGCGATGCAATGCAAATGCTTGGGTCAGGTTCGAGTGCGTGGGAAGTTGTTTACTTACATATTTTGTTAATAAACTGTGATACATTTGATGGAATTTGTCAGCTAGCTTCAAACAAATCTTGTATTCATTTTGATGACTCAACGCGTCTCTCTCGTCTTTATTCGCATTTGCATTATTCGTGTGAATCTTGAATGGACTCCAGTGTGACTCACTAAAATATTCCACTTGGACGGACTGAGTTTTCTCTTCATAGCATAAAGTCATGATTGCAAAGTGAATCATTCATGAGACGACCAAAGTTCAAATGGAATTTAAGAAAGTCCGTCTCAAATAAAACCAAGAAAGGAAATCAAAGACTTCTCTTCTCACGTTTTGCATATTCTTATTCCAAAGATGAAGTTTCATCACAGGAAATTATTAATGAGAATTTTAGACCACCCATTCCGACTACCACATCTGAATTTAATGTAGTAAACAACTCTCATATCAATTCTAGAAAATAAATTTGAGCCTGTCCAGAAATTTCGAAAGCTTGCATATGTGGCATAATTCGAACTACGGATGTATTGAATGTATATGGCACGTAGTAGAAAAAAATAGAACGGATATTTACTGTTATAGTCTTCCAACTTAGAACGTGTACCACCAAACTGTCTATTTTAATTTATGTAATAAATACATCATTTAGACTTTGTAAAGGCAAAAGTTTACAATAGTTTCCCAAACCGTATAATTTCAGTACTGTAAGAAATCTATTGATGAAGAGCTTCCAGAAATCTTTAATTGGATTTTTGTGTGAGTCTAGGTTAATTTTAACTTTGTTTGCCTTCAAATACTAAAAGTCAATTAAGGCACGACATAAATTTTAGCTCAGATCTAGAAATTCAATTTTGAGTATGAACACATGTAGTAATTGTATGAAATCATTGTTATAATTGTGTATAAGTCGAGCTCAACCGTATATTACGAGTTTCTATATATTTCTGTTATAACGAAGCAAGATTTTATGTTTGCAGTGTTTGAAAAAACTTACACAAATGCTAACGACCATTAGTGTTTTTGAGACTTAATTATTACGAGCAAAATATTTAACAGGTATCGTCAACCGTTGCATGTATAGCCTCCTTAATTTCCCAAAGAAATCATAGGTAGTTTTCTAGTAGTCAGTGATTGTACATCACTAGCTGTACTTTCAAAAATACTCTTGCCTTCAGACTGTCAGAAAATTTCGTAGTCAATTTCTAAGGCTTGACAGCGACGTGACGGTCCGTGGCACCCATTTCTACTCACCTTTAACTCTTTCAGGAAAAACTCCAGGAAGTCATAAGTTTCAATAATCACAGTCTGATTATTATGAATGAACCAAGACCTACCCGACCACCTTGAATACACAGAATGCGAATGTCCTGTACAAGAAATCGTATTCTCCGTCCATATGTTATTTTCTATTTTCTTTTGCCGGTACATTCTAACAAATTCTCACATCTGCATGCATGCATGTTCGTGTCACGTCCACGTCCACTTCAAACTTGGCCTTTTGACTCTTCTTTTGACCACACTATTGACATTGACTGACGTTTTTGAAGAACGTGAACGGTGAATGGGTTAAAATCTGGAAGCCAAAGAAGCCGATCTGCCCATTCAGGTGTTTGTGGGCATAAGCGCTAAGCTATGTAAGTCGATTCCTCCTCATTATAACTCTTTAATGGGACTAATTTTGTAAGCATTCTCGCGGTTTGCTACACAAAAAAGGGTTGAAAAGTTGAATTTGAATCTTCTGTCAAGTTTTGGTGCATGCATTGTTATGTTATACCGTTAGTTGGATTTCATTTTCATTCTGTCTGATACAGTAGCGCAGCGGCCGCCGCCCTGACTTCTGACTTCTGTCGGCTTAAGGACATATGTGGTGTGGTTGATTTTGTGACAATCGGAGTGACAAGTACAAGGGAGTTGGCAGTTGGTATTGACAGTTGCAAATGAAAAGCAAAAATCAGCGAAAACAAAACTACATGACATATATTCTGATTTTGATCTTTAATTTGCGGATAAGTGATAAGAATGATAAGTTTAACTGTTGATTTTTCAAAAGAAATTAAATTATGTCTATTGTCAGAATGTGCGCAAAAATTTCTTATCTTCTTTTGGTCAAATTAATTTGGTATCTGCCCTACTTGGCCATGGTAATGAAATTATCGCATCAATCTTCATTATACACATACTATAACTGTTTCATGCATACACTTATAACAATTTTCAATGAAATTCAAACATTATTCTAAATCGAAACATATTATTTCAAGTTTGGCCTGGACGACCTACTGAAGACATTTAATGTAAGCAGTTTAGAATTCCTTCATTACAGATAGGGATGAAGCGACCGACTAAGAATTGCGTTAGGACGAATTTGCTACCAATACTGCACAATACATGCAATAATATAATTCGTCAATTAAATTAGGCATGCACCTTATACTGTACGCTACCTGTGAAAAAGCATTACCAAAAAACCACTCTGTACTGTACTTGACATTTTTATTGTAGTATATGTTCAAGTATTTTAAAACCCGTCAAAAATCGATCACACATTTGCCAAGCAAATAATGCCATTTCATCATAGAGATTCATAATGGATGGACTTTCAGATTTTGATTTTTTTTTGAACCACTAGGATGTGAGACGAATCAAATAAATTAGCCTGTGCGTGTTTTAATATTTTTGTAACTTAAGCCCTGTGGAATAAAAACAAGTTGAGACACAATTAGAAAACATAACAAAAGCTTCCTATACGTCTTGTGATTTTAAGCAAATCAGAGCTACGGCCTGAGCCTCATTCATTTTTACAGTGTAAACACAAGCTGTTCCAAATTCCAAATTTGAGGAATTAAATACACAATAGAATGTATTCGAACATTCGGTTATATTTGACTCCGATACCGGACAATCGCATTACTTTAGTCCAAATCCCTTGGAAAAAGTTTTAAAATCCCTTAGCTGTCAGTCATACTTCTAGGTATTGAAGGAGTATATTTGTTTGATAAGCCTGGAAATGGCATAGTGGTGGTATAGACGGCATTCTTCAATTCATTTCATTTCTTTGAACCAAATGTAACAGAATATTGACAAAACTGACTCAGCGGCTGACACTTGACTCTAAAGTACAAGAAAGGACAGCTGACTCAGATTTTGTGTCATTTTCATTTGTTTGTGACATACGAGACTCCCAGAGAGTAGTAGAGAGTCGCCGGTGGGTTATTCCGCTGAGAAAATCAGACAAGAAATAATTCTGGTCAAATGCTGTCACCGGTTAATGTGTGTACAATGCTCCTTTGCATGTCTTAATTTCATATTAATTATATAAGTACACCTGTTAATTGATTTTGCATATAATGGTAATACATTCAAGAAGAACACTGTCTTCTCATATCGAATACATCAACTTTCGAAAGTTGATGAAGAAAATTAGGAAAGGCCGCTCAAAATTCTAGGAGAAAATTCTAGTGAAGGCAATATTCCAGAAGATAATATTTTTTGGGATGAAAATTTCTATGCTTGCGCCATGCAATAATTATTGAAGTTTAGATTTATTTAGCCCTGTATTAACAGCTAGGTTGGGCATTGTTTTGTTTGGTTATGTTACAGAAGCTCGTTCAGTGCTTGGTGATCACATTCACATGCAATGCAGACGTACTTGAAATAATATTTCAATATCAATCAACAACCAACCATTACAATCCAAACCATTTTATTCATACTATTTTCTAATGCATTACAAATTTTCAAAAACGATTCAGCTGTAAAACTATTTCTGACATTTTTAAATATTCTCAAACTTTTAAATTGCAATCGATGATCCCGAATATTTTTGAGGATCAAACGGGCACGACCGCCAGTCACTTCAGATATCACTTGTTTGACCCATCCGATTATACGTTGACAGATGTAAATATATCCAAAGAAACATAAGAAATCCAAAAGTCCAACAATTTGACTGAACATGTTGATTATGGTTGAAGTGATGATCAGAAAAAAATGAGATGACGAGACGAAATGTAGTGAACCCCAATACATTAAATATTGGATTCAGTACCGGGTGAGGCCGGGTGACATATAGACAGGGACAGAACAGCCCACCTTAAAGAAATGTTAGAATTAATACACAAGAAACTACTTCGCCAAATCTTAAACTTGTCAATTTAAAGAGCATACTAACCTGCAAGTATATAAAATCTAATTTAAATTTGCCTTTTCAAATTGGATGATGGAGCAATCCAAATTCCAATTTCTGAAAATATCCAATTATCCCGTTCATACGAGTTTGAGAAAAGTCATATAAATTCAATCTCACCAACCTTGTGATGAACGGCTAACCTATTGCACTTTCCGTTAGGGCCACCACAAAAGATTGGACTTAGAAAACTTGACGAAACAAATTCGTATCTAATTTTCAAGCTGCCAAAATTCCAAGTGGATCTTCTTCGGAATACTAGCGGTATATGAGACGGACCGTAAATTTTTACTCCTAATAATATCTAAGTACAGAATAGTAGGAAGTTAGTAATTGACACGTCAATTCCTTGATACCGTGCTGGCATATTCCCATTGGCTAACTTATTTACTTCCGTGTACATATATCCTAGTACAGGGTGGCTCATAATTATTTACTTCTCGTCATCAGAAGGCTCCAAGCATGTATGTTAACTGGTGCGTAGAATTATCTTGATGATAATTCTGAAATGTGAAAGTAAAAGTAAAACAAAGTATTTTGTCAAAAAATTTGAATGTATCTACCTCAATTTTAAGCCCGTTCCCTGAATCACCAAATCATATTCTGGTATAATTATAATCTACAGTTGAGCGTTAACGAGTCACCTGCACTTCTTGCGAAGACAGATTAAAAAAATAACAATTTGAATGCTCTTGTTGGACTTTTTTGTGGCATAATAATGTCCGTTTAATTCATTCATTGCAAAACCGGACACGAGTAGAAGATGTTCCTCCTAATTTTCAGTAACGACCTAACCTGGACAAGATTTCCCGTAATAACGTCCATTCAAAGAATATATTAAAATTATATTATGAATAATTCTCTGCAGGTGTAGAAAACTTAGGTCGTTCAAATGTGCGTTGTACACTTTGATTGCCATTATTTTCGTCTAGCTACGTCGGGGCTTATATCCCTCGGCTGGCATGGTATGGAATTTACACATGAATTATATAAGTATACTCGTTGATTTTTCATATGCTAATAGTGCATTGTCGAACAACACCGTCTAACCGCCGCCGATTTCACTAAGGAAAGGCGCACCTCTCAGTTCTAGAAGAAAATTCTAGTGAAGACAATATTTCTCAACATAATAACTTTTTTATGTTCAAATTTTGTAATATACAATACTTACGCCATACAATAATTATTGTAGTATAGATTGCTTTATCACTGTAATAACAGTTTGATTTATTTCATGTTACAGAAGCTCGTTCAAATGCGACATTGCTTGGTGATCGCATACGTACTTCAAATAATATTTCAATCAACAACCAAACATACCAATCAAAGCCATTTTATTCATACTATATACTAAGTCATTACAAATTTTTAAAAACGGTTCAGTTGTAAAACTATTTCTGATATGTTTAAATATTTTGAAATTTTTACATTGAACGAGATATGGATATATTCGATGATCCCGAATATTCTTGAGGATCACACTGGCACGGGTGCCAGTCACTTCCGGTTTCAGTTGTTTGACCCATACGATTATATGCAGACAAATGTAAATATATCCAAAGAAACATGAGAAATCCAGATGTCCAATGATTTGACTGAACATGTTGAGTATGGTTGAAGTGATGAGCAGAAAAAAAATGAACTGACGAAATGTAGTGAACCCCAATACATTAAATATTGGATTCAGTACCGGGTGACATATGGACAGGACTGCTAACCCTGGAGAAGGTGAAATCCTGAAAAAATCTTAGAATTAGAACACAGAGAAATTCTTGGCCTAATTTATAAGTGACCAATTTAAATGATACTCACCTGTAAGTATACAAATCTAATGGAAATCTGCCTTTTCTGGAATGGCAATTCCCAACTTGATATCTGAAAAAGTCCAATTATCCCCTTCATAAAAGTTTGAGAAAAATTAAATAAATTCAATCTCACCAATCTTTTGCTGTACGGCTCCCTTTATTCCTCTTTCCGTTTGAGCCACCACCAAAGATTGGACTTAGAAAACTTGACGAATCAATTTCGTGTCTAATTTTCAAGCTGCCAAAATTCCAAGTGGATCTTCTTCGGAAGTCTAGCGGAATATGAGACGGACCGTAAATTTTTAGTCCTAATAATGTCTTACGTGAGTACAAAATAGTGAGAAGTTAGTAATTGACACGTCACTTCCTTCATACCATGCTGGCATATTCCCATTGGCTAACTTATTTACTTCCGTGTCACATATACCTATTCTAGTTTCCTAGTACAGGGTGGCTCATAATGATTCATTTCTCGCCATCAAAAGGCTCCAAGCACAACTGGTCAGATATTGTGAGGTTTATTTTGCAGACCGTTCTGACGGAAATACTTTTACTATGTTGAGAAATTACACTGGCAGGATCTCGAATGTATGAAAAATGTGTATGAAATGCTTGCTCCAAACAACATTAAAAACTTACGGCTAAGGCAATGATGTTATAAGCATAACTGTTGCGTAGAATTATCTTGATAACAATTCCGAAATGTGAAAGTAAAAGTAAAACAAACTATTTTGTATAGAGAATGGACCTACCGCAATTTTAAGCCCGTTCTTTGAATCACCAAATCATATTCTGATATAATTTTAATAGACAGTTGAAGCTGTTGAGCTTTCTTCACCTCCAGATCTCTCCTCTCGGAGCCAAATTAAAAAAAAATAACAATTTGAATGCTCTTGTTGGGCTTTTTTTTATCGGATAGCGTCTGTTTAATTTATTCATTAAAGAATGGGACACCAGTAGAAGATGTTCCTCCCTAATTTTCAATAATGACCTAACCTGGACACGATTTCAAGTACGTCCATTCAAAAGAATATATTAAAACTTGTATCTTATAAAAAACTTTCTTTAGGTGATGATAACTTGGCTTGGGATGTCTGTCGTAAACTCGATGGAAACATAACACTTGCGTTTAGCTATGTCAGGGTTTAAATCCCTCGGTCTGACATGGTATGATACATTACTTTAATATGTTTTCTCTGTTGTGATATTTTCATTTTCTCTTATGGTGGCAAAATGGAAAACTATTAACCCGACATTTTAAATGAAATGTGCGTGTGTACATACAGTTGAGTAACACTACTCGTGACCTAATCCTATGGGTACTCGTAATCCAACCGCATACACATTACTCACATTTCAAAGCTCACAAAATTCCGTGGCAAGATGAAGGAATTCACATGTAAATTTTCATTCAATACAAAACAAGACCAAGACTCATTAATCATTGTAAGTATCAATTGAGTGTCTTTTATTTACTGAATGATTAATTATTCGTCAAGTGACGAGTGTCCGGTATGTACCTGGGAATAAAAATTTTACTTTAATAATTTTAATTTTAAAACTGTTTAACTTCTAACTACGTCTCAACATTAAAATTGATATAATATTTTCTACGTTAACCCACTTTTTTTCCAAAATAAAGTGATTTTGGATTTGACATGAAAATTCTTTTTCTGGCTTGAGTCCTGAAAACAAATCCTGAGAACAAAATTATTTTTCTGGGTGTCTCGTCTCAAGCACCCAAATGTTAATTCATCAATGTACCCAATAGACTCTGCCCACTTTTAAATTGCTTCCCAGTTTTACTTTTGTTGTTCAACATTTTCATCCTGTCGACCTTTACTGAGCACAGTAAGTAATTGTCTTCCTTGTACCATGAAGTTCAAACAAAGTACTCAAAAGAAAGACATAAGGAGGTAATGGAATGGCGCACGATCCCAATCCAAAACTACGTACAATAATGTGTTCAACGATTATTAGTCCTGTAAATTCCATGTCCAGTTGTCCATGTTTGTTGAAGAAACGCCTATCTCTTCGTAAATCTAATCTTCCGATTCGATCAGTCAGCTAGCTCTACGTACGTACATCCCACTTCCTAAATCCAAAGAAATAAAAGCCCAACGTCTGTGTCTCTGTCTGTACGGTTAAGCAAGCACTTAACAAATGTGGACCGATATGGGAGATAACAGTTTTGGGAAAGCTCGAGCATCGCACCGTCACCGTCTGTTCTGTCTACAGCAAAACGAAACCTCAACAGATGTTTGACTAGAGGAATCATCACTTTTACACATTTTTTGAAAAAAATATAGGATAGGATAGAAAAAAAACTATGTCTGCCGGAGGGATCAAACCCTAGCACGACGAAACTCGATGAGACCTAGCTTGGAACCTTAATTCCTCACTGGCCGTACGAACAAATATTTTGTTTTAAAATCCTGAACTGTAATTATAAGAGAATAGTC
>JAQGCB010002738.1:0-10935 GCA_034698835.1 Protaphorura tricampata | reverse complement strand
CCGCCCGCCACGCCAAAAACGGAGAGAGAAAGACAGCAGAAGATGAGTCTCGGGATGCTCTAACGTCGTCTACGTATTTAGAAAGTGCATAGGGTGTACCGGGAATTATTTTAAACCCAAACCCTTTCATTTCATTTTCCCAATGTACGACGTGGAATTTTTGGTACGCCGTTTTCTGATTTTCTAAAATTCTAAATTGCTACTAAAATCCCCCGTGTAAAATTTTTTAAGGAACGGCGGCCACAACTTTCCCCGCTGAAAGTCCAGTTAGTAACCAATATTTGTACTGAGTGAGTGAAATATTTCCGAAACACCCGACGAAACCTTAAGCATTCCCGAGATAAAACTAAAGGTCTTAATTATTCTTCAGACACAGAAGCATACACAAATGAAGGACTTTTGGAATGATAATGATGCCAAAAGCTTTCCTCACTTGAACACTCGTCGTCATTTTCCTAACAATCAGATTATTCTTACATTAACCCAAATATTAAACTCAATCGTCGATGGGAAATCGTTTTTAATTCTTTGGGCTGTTGGCAAAATGGCAAACGTGGTGCGTACGTACGCGTACGGTACGGCAGATATGGGCCTAAAACTGAACCACCGCAGCCGTACCCACGTGCCATGCCATGCCATTCCCTGCCGTACGTATTATCCCAGATGGTGCACTTTCTCCCGATTCGGGCAAGATTTCAAAAACTAATAAGGTTAAGGTGGAGGGAATATGGGATGGGAATGAATGAATGCTAAGTAAAATACAATACCCGGGTTCCTTCGGAGGAGAATCCAGGGAGTAGTCAAGAGGAGAAAGTTAATGATTTCTTGTGGTGAAATAAATATCAGAAAGGAAGACAAAAAAAACATTAAAATTCATTAGAATACATTAGCTTGGATGTGTGTTGGGGTCACACGGGGTAAATACCCTTTGTTTTACTGGATGGGTAAAAACGGCGCTTACTTTTGGGCGACTCTGCAGCGTTTTCAACCACAAACCAGAAATCCGAAAAATCGGGTTCAGTAGATAAAAAATTCCACTGCAAAACGAAACGGTGTAGCCATTATCAGAAATGATAGAAAAATACGGTGAAAAAAGTGCAACAGTAGAAGTAGAATGCCGAAATGCCTGCATGTCAAAAAATTTACAACGGAAAAACCTCAACACATCCCGATGATTCCGTAGAAAATCCGAAGCACCAGAAGAAAAAAGTTTAATAAAAGAATTCTGGGTCTGGAGGGGCTGCTAGAGTTGAGTTTCTATTCCAGCCACCTGAGAGAGTATCCGAATCCAATCCATACTGGGAAAGTGGATTCACATTTCCATGGAATCTTAATACTGACGACTGACGACTACTCCATTGCATGCAATTGAAAAAGTTACGTTACGTTACGTTACTACAAGGCACTCGCACATTCCAAATGATATTGGAGTAAACTCAGTAAACTCAATTTTATTTCCACTTCATCTCATCCTTGACTTTATTTGCATTGTGTAAATGCTCAAAACTCAAATCAAAATCAAAGAGTCAAATTCAAAGGAGCAGGATAACGATATTGAAATTATTCCACTTTTGCACCTGCACCTGTTGAGGTAAAGAAAATTATAATACGTAATTTCTTTGTATCATCTGGAATTTGATGAGGGGAAATTTTGACCCAAAAGTTTGGCCCAACAGATAGCTTGAACTCGATCGCTCGAGGTTAATCAAAGGTCGTGAATCTCATTTAAAAAGTGACGAAAAGAGAATTTGAAATCTGTTGAGTTTTTTTTTGGATCGAGTTCTCTCTCTACTTTCTCTACTTTCTCTGCCTTTCTCCCTCTCCTAGGTTAAATTTCCATGAGGTGAGTGTGTGGAGACTAATTAATTTTTCTTTAATAAAATGCAGTCAGCGGGGCGCGAGACTAATTGGAAATGGGGGTTCCTAAAAAGAAAGGGAAGATCGAGAAAGAACCTCGTCGAATTAATGAACAAGGTTTTTCAACCATCCGTCCTTTTTCTCAACATATGTCACGGGGCGATATGTAGTGTTAAATTTTCAGAAAAGTTTATAGACGAAAAGTGTACGTGTAGAATATTTCCTAAATTCCGGATGGTAGGAATTGAACCCCACTCCTGATTTAATAAAGTTCCCCATGACATACGTACACATCACAAATAACGTTGAAGAGTTTTTAGTCTAGTTCGACTCTCTGTCCTGCCCATGGAAAATCTCTCCAATCGGTGAAAATTTTCTCGCTCGCTCGTGTGTGTGCTTGTGAGAGCTGGCTCCCGTCATTAGAAGAGCGTTCGTCATTAAAGAAATTAATTAAAACGTGTCAAATCCTAAGACCGAGGGAAGGAGATGAGAGAGAAATTGGGGAAAGGGCGGCGTACGTGGGATTAAAAAGAGAAAACCTGTCTACTCGTGTAATGGCGAAAGACAAGTAGTGTCAGACACCTTTTTCTCAATAGACACACGCTCCGTTGGAACTGAACTGGATATAGAGAACTAGAATACTGGAAATAAGGAACTGGAAGTTGAGGTTCAATGAGTCCAACGAGGACGACGATCAGTTGAGCAAGAAGAAAATGCAACGGCTCTTTTCTTTCTCACAACTTTTGGGTGTTCCTTACAATGATATGCTAGAATACACGTAGTTTTTACAAAATTGCTCCTGTCCAGAGGTTTACCATGGGTGAATTTGAATTTTGCACGAAAACGCTCTCAAATTTTGCGAAAAAATCATGCTTGCCCAAAAGTATACATATTTAAAATGCACATTTAACTTTAATTAATTAAAATTAATTATTAACATAATTAGCTAGTTTATTTATTAGGACCTAGCACATAGAATCCATATCCTCTTAGAAATTGGGCATATTTTCTCATACTAATGACGAAAATATATTTCTCTAGAATTCTAGAATTCTTCAGTGGAGCGAGCACGAGCGTCATCATCACTCACACCTATAGGTTGTGTCTATTTCACCTGCTCAAATCTCCTCAGATTACACATCCATTTCCCACATTTCAGAACAACGTACGTACTCAAAAACTTCATTAGGCTAATGAGTTTGTTACTCTGAGAAAATGTATGTGTCTTCCTTCAACGCAATTATTCCTATTCCAATAATATATGACCTTACGAATTCTCCAATAGTCTTTGGGCTCAAAAATAAATGTAACTCGGTAGAAATGAGCCATACTCAATTTTGGTAAGGTTTTTTCTCATACACCAAATAAATTACGTGCAATATCTGCATACATTCTTATTTCAATTTTAATCCAGACACACATTTCAGTTTTTCCTGCTTCCTCCGTGTGTCAGAGAAGTCGTGTCTTGACGGGTGTCGTTTCGTTTTCGTTTTCGTTTCGAGTCCCAGGTCGTCTCCACCGCAAACACACAAACACACAAATATTTCTGTGAAAGGTACTCTGCGAAATTTCCCTAGTCGCTTTAACCGCACACACTCGCAGTCAAATTCCTGATGGCATTTCACATTTCTACATTTCTAACCTCAAATGACGCCCTGTGTGTGTTCATGGTCCATTTACTTGTTGGTTGGGCGAAGGATGATGATGAGGGAGAAAGTCAGGTGCTTTGGACTGGATGATTTTTCGACGGTGGCGGTGAATTGTGTGTGCAATGTGTACGGGGTGTTTTGAATAGCGTGTGTACGTTACGTACGGGTTACGTGGTTTTTAGCAGAGGATAGTGCCAAATTCTGTGTGTTGCAAATGTGCATCGGCTTAAAATCATTGTTTCAAACGCACTGGTCATTTTTGCTATAAATTAGAAAAAAATCCACTGATTAATTATCATAGCCGAGGCTGAATCAAACATCTTGTGCATTTTCTTGTGTCTTTTTGCGAGTTGCTTCCAATTTGACCTAGGAATTTACATATTAATTATGTAGTTACCCTGGTAGTAGGAAAAACCAGTGGAGACAAACCTCTTTAAGCAACCCGGGGGAGAGCAGGTCCTGTGATGAGAATTGAACCCCAGCACAGCAGCGAGAGCGATCTGGACGACTGTACCACTACGCCATAAGGTAGACCTGTTCGTGTTTACGACAAATTTTCATTTGAAATCTTGCAATGTTTTCCAAATTGGGAATTTTGAGTAAAAACTATATGACCAATTTCACTTTCCGTTAAAAAAAGATACAATTTCCTATAATACGATGCGATTTTCTGTTATGTAAAGCATACACGCGAAACACCTTGATAATTTTCCCAAAGCAAGAAAGTCAGTGTGATGAGTTATGTTCGGCACACCTAAACAAGACTTAAGACCCTGGGAGAAACATAGACTAGACTTCGTCAACTATGGGCTCTCTGCTTCTAGGTATGAAAATCTGTTTAGAATTCAAAGCACCGGTTAAGCGGAGAAGAGAAGAAGAATATGCAGCTGAGGTTTGCGTTTGTGTTCTTCCCCACAAGTAATTGTAATGTTGATCCCAGGCAGTAGTGGGATGAAGAAGAAGACGGGCATGGGCTGATGGGCTTGCATGGGGAGAAGATTGAAGCGAAAGACCGATTATTGGAACAGCTTTCATCTTGGGATATTTATCCCTTAGGATTGGATCAGACTTAAAGAGTTGACGCTTCACGAGTAAACTACAGGAGGGAAGACGAAGGAGAAGGATGTAGTCCCGGGTCCAAAATGCCAAAATTGGGATGGTGGGCCAAAATAAGTAGATAATAACGTGTATCAGGCATTTGGCCCATGGACCCGATTCCCAGAACCGAAACTGAAAAGAAGATGCTGTTGGGCTGGTAATCGAGAGGACCAGAGAGTGAGAGAGGGAGTAAGGTATTAGAGAAACCCGCCATGTAATAAATCCAACCGGATTAGCTCCAGGTTTCACAAAATACACCCATTTCAATGCGACAGAGGTTCTCCTTACTTTGTCACTACTTGCAGTGGACGACAACTCATGAGGGAGTTGGTGGGCTTGAGGAGCAAGTCGTCTGAAGGAACAGGAGGACTACTGGTGACATGGCCAGTCAGTTTATGAGGACATTTCAGGTCATTCTAATCATATTTTGTTAGTTGTAAAGTAGGGTCAATGGACCCACTCAATGTGGTGTTTAAGGACTAGCATGACTACTCTCACAAAATCTTCATTTCTGTTTTCGTGGCATTCATTCGTGGCAGTGAGTAGTAACAAGTGTTGGAGAAAGTGGGCGAGTGAGTCATTCCGGCATGGAATATCAGTCTATCTTGCTCAAAACTGAAATCACATGTTAACTTTCTCCGAATGAATCAAGTCTATGTTAAAATGACCTACATTGGACAATACGTGTACAGATTCAGCTTTCACTCATGGACAAGAGAATCACGCCGGATTCATTCTTTCAATCATTTTTACTTCACTTTTTCCAGGCATGGAAACAAGTCAGTCAAGTTTAAATTGCTTGTTTCAAATTTTTAAATATCGTTATTTGACCTTTCACTTTCACCTTCACTTTGAAAGTTGACCTCGACTGCTCCATTTTCAAAAATGTAGTGAAAATGAGACCGAAGCGAAAAATGATCTATGGAAATGGCAAAAGAGTACGTCAAAGTGAAAGTATCAATTCAGCTTCGATTTCCATGGAACTTCTAAATCAAGCAATTATGCTTCAATTTATTTGTCAAAGTATAATCTGGTGAAAACCCATTTAATTAGCAAGAAGTACTATGGGATAAAGACACGGATTTTTTAAAAAGAAAAGCCACGCAAAATTGATTGTAATGATTCAAATGCAAATAAGTATTCAAGTTCAACAAATATTCAACGTGAATAAATTAATTCGTATTACGAATTCAGTTTATACATAATGGAATATTCAATTTCGCTCATTCTAGATTCTTTATTCGTAAAATCTACTGCATTCAAACCCAGACACATACTCGAGTAGAATTGTTGGAAAAACCGTTCACCTGATAAAACCGTTCACCTGATAACCGTTCACCCAATAAAACCGTTCACCTGATAACCGTTGAAACGATAACCGTTGAAACGATAACCGTTCACCCGATATTGATAACCGCACTAAGACCTCACACTCCATTCAAACTAATGATTTTGTAAAAATTGGAGAAAAAAGTTTGGTTTCTCCAATTTTTTGAAAAACCATAACGTATTATCCAGCTAGTAGGTCACAGAAGATTCAGCGATGCAATAAGGTTGACCATTTTGCAAATTAGCAATGTTAGCAGTGTTAAAAATATTAAGCTTCTAAATTTATTATCCGTGATTAAGATGTCCAAGGATATCTAGTGAACGAACAAAATTCCCCAAATTTAAAAAAACAACCCATAGATAAATAAAATTTATTAAAATTCCGAAGAAATGTGTATGTACATAAGGAATTCAGAGAAAGTGTTGCTTTCACTCCGACACTATACCCAGAGACCCCCTCCTTCCTATTCTATTCCTATTCTAAATTTTTGAAAACCGACCAAAAGCGAAAAGCGACTAGGGAGTCGTGAACACCAACACATTATACACCACCACCACCACCATACCATCACCATAAGCCATATATGAAAATAATACAGAGTTTTCCTCTTCGACGTCAATTTTAATTAGAGAGGAAAAGGGAGAGAGACTGCCACTGCCATGCCAGATGACTCGGAGCGCAGCCAGCAACTCTCTTACTTATTAGCACTCCAATGCACGACGCGACGCCTTTCCCAACCAACCTTAAGCTGGAACAAAAGGAAAACAACAAAGTCCAAGTCAAGAAGGTTTCAATTTCTTACAGGAGGAAAAACACGGGGGACAAAAATTGATCCTTCGCTTTTTAGCTCATGTCTAAATATTATGTTTTGGAATTTTTAGCGAAAGGAAAATATTCCGTCCAAAATAAAATTTCTTGATGATTTTACGTTCCAGACACCCAAAATATGGTAATACAAAAAAAAATAAGCGAAGAGAGATAGAGCTGAGAGCATGGGAAGGTCAGGTCAGGTCCAGGTCACCTACGTACGCCTTTGGAAAAGACGACCGTAGTAATTATCACAATATTTCTCTTCTACTTTCTCTTCTACTTTCTCTCCTGTCACACTTTTCGGGAGTGAAAACAAAAAGACGTTGACAAAATTGAGGAGGGGAAATGGTTGATGAGAAATGAAAGGGTTTTACTCTACTCCTCAACATTTATTCTCTCCGTCCACAGTCCACAGAATAGTATAGAATAGAATTCTATTGATTTCCATGCTAATTATTTTCTCTCTCTCTCTCTTTCTCTCCACTCACCCGCACCGCACTCTCAGTTTCTGCTGCTCTCTATCTTATCTTGCCCGCAAAAACTTTCTTTATTGGCTCTGTTCTGCATTGCATGCATTGCTTTCTCTTTCAAAGCAATGCAAAGATTTTGATTGATTTTATTCAAAACGGAATTTAAGTGGGGAAAGATAGCGGGCTATTTTATTAATTGCATTTTAAGAACACATCATATTTCTGTTTTGTGACAGAAAAAGTGAGATATACATTTTGTAATCGCTAAATTAGCTCATGAAACTGAATGTTACAACGACTGACTGGAACACAGTGAGCTCAGAGGGTCGACTGCTCATAAATTCTAGTACAGTCTAGTCTACAGACAGAATCCGTTGGTCTACAGCGTCCAGGTAAAGACAAAATCAATTAGACGAGTTATTGCGAACTCGCTGCTGTGTAATGACAAGTTGTGACTCTCTGGAGTTGAATCCCCCCTTGGCACGCTTACGCTCGCTCTCCTCTAATTTCACTGGGTGTAAAGTTTGAGGCTTTTTTTTGCGGTGAGAGCTATGCTAGAGCACACGCGATGTCGGCTAAGTTGAAATTTGTGGAGCAAGTGAAGTTTTTTTTTCAGCTGGACTTTTTGTTGAAAGAAGAAGAGAAAAAAGTCGGAGAAGAAGAAGCAGAAGAAGAAGCGAAAAAAAAAGAAAGGGTGAGATGGGAAAGCTAGCTGGTGGTGTGGTCATTTCCCCAGACGACAACCCGAAAAGTAGTCGAAGTCGAGAGCCGAAAAAATGTAATGTATGTATCCGCGATTGGATTCACATTCACATGAATACATTGATGGGCAACTCTCGAGTGTCTTCTGGACATGAGATTGGGGGATTCATGTTCCACTTGAGTGGGTTGAATTGGGATGATAGTGGAAATAGAAAGCAGCTAGGAGAAAAAGATACATAGAATAGGCTAGACCAGCCAGGCTATTCGTTCAAGAGTCTAGGATCATCTTAATGTGTTGAATATTTGAATAAATTATCAGTATTTGTCGTACGTAGTGCGTGAGTAGTCACTTCTTGCTTCCTCAACTGCCATTGCCGGGGTTCGATTCCTCGGGAAGGCAAAGTCTCAGTCTCACTGAGCAATTAATGCATATGATCCGATAGATGACGCACTACTGTACTACTCTTATTATGATTTGGACAGCATCCAACTTTTTTTCCCTTGAATGCATACGTATAACTCTAGACAGACATCAATGTAATTCCCATCTCAAGCAAATGTATTCATAAATTTTGAGGAGAGAAAAGAAGTTTTTTGGTCCAAAAAGTTTGGAGTCGGTCTGACGTCCATCGGCTGGGCTCTGCTGCTCTGCGCTACATTGGAGAGAATGAGATTTGAATGGAAAAGTTTTTTTTTGACCGTTGGTAGAATATTGAAATTCCCAATAGATAATCTTATGTATGGATATGTTCAGATGTTCAGTGTAGAAAATGGAAAGAGTAGGAGTCCAGAGAAATGTACGGTTTCAATCATAGATGTGACGGCCCTAGAGAGTACTCTTGGACACGGTAGGCATTTTTTGGATACATGGACGAATGCGAATGGAATTTTTCCCTTTTCCCCTCAATACTTCGCTACCATTTCGTGTAAGGGTTAGGGATAAGAATAAGAAGAAGAAAAAAATGGAGAGAGGAGAATTATGACGATTACTTTGTCAGGGAAGGACACTTGGAAAAAATTGAAGGGTTTTTTGTAAAGTGGTTTCTAGAGACAAGAAATAATGTCTCATATTTGGTTCAAGAGTCATTCTTGTAACTTTTAACAGTCTTTTTTTGGAAATTGGAGATCGTCCGTGTTCAGAGGGTCGTTTCATTTTTGGATTACGGTCAGCGAACAAATGGTCAATTTATTTCTCAGGAGTCAAACAATGGGTGATTCGACGTGTCGAGTCGTTTGACGTCGTGAATTAGACAATAAGGGTCCGTGGGTAAAAAAAATTCCCAGGAATCACATTCGATTTGCAGTTAACCTCTTCGTCAAGCATCATCGAATATTTTCGTAAAGATAGGGTTGATTTCCAGACCGTCTTGGAAAAAATTTACCAGCACATATCACGTCGTCAGTAGGAATCGAACCCCCAACATGCACAGGCATATACCAAAATGAAATGAACCATTCTAACTTGTATGGCATTAGAAATGTGCACGTACGTACGTACGTATTCTACTCTGAATAATTACAAACACCGCCATATCCTGGTATCCCTGAACGCATACGTATCCCACTCTATTATTTCTATTCATCTGTTGTTGGTTGGTTGTGTAACGTGTGGGTCTGAAAAATAAACGTAAAATCTTGTAAGACTACCCAGACCGAGATTATTCATGGTTTCGTATTTATTTTTGATGAAGATACAGCACGTCGGTCGGTCGGTCGTTCTTCCTTTTGTTTTCTGGGTTTGGAATGTTTTATCCAGGGGAAAGAAAGCCGTGCGGTGGCCGTGACTACTACTACTGACTACTCCTTTGAGTTAATTCTTCACGTACGACGCGGGAGTTTGGGATTTTGGAGAGAGAGAGAGAGAGAAAAGTCTAATTAGTCCAAGCTAACACATACAAGATAATGTACTTGGGCCCCCGCAATCTCAAATGTAATAACTCTTTTCTTCCTCAAACTCTCAGCTCGTAGACTTGTTCCCAGACCCATTCAACCTTCATGAGGGGGTTAACAAAGTCTAACTGAACTGCACTAAACCAGCTCTATATGTATATGCGTGTGTATGCCACGGGACTAACTCAAAAATGGAAAGTCCACAAAAATACATGACTCAGACTTTCAAAACTTAAAAAAAGTTAGAACTTTTTTTAAAGGAAAATAATTAAACTTTTTTTTTGCGACAAGGCTACGAAGTAAGTAAAAGTGAAATGAGTCTCAGAAATAGTCGTCGATTTTTTCTGCGAAATAATTCGTCCTATTTTTTTGGCGGATTTGAATGAAAACTGAGAGTGAAAGTTTTAAAATGAAAACACAGAATAAATGAGTAAAAGGGGAAATAATGAGAGCCTATTGTCATTTATTTGAAGGAGAATGATGAAAATTTGTCCGAACAGTTATCTTGTCCATTAATGTACAATTATTAACAATTCCCGACATGCTACGATTCATCCAAGACATCCAAAACCTAATTTCCTATACCCAATTGAATTTTGAGAGATTTCTCTACTACGTACTCATTCTCAGTGAGAGGCAGCCCGTGCTGGAGTCTATGATAATAGAATAGACCATATTATACTAGTAGTAGTAGACGTCGTCGTCGTTCTAAGAAAAGTGTCATTGGCAGACATGGACTGGAAAGAATGACGTTCAATGATGACAAGGAATGAAGGAGACAATGGGAGAATTTCCCCATTCCTTCTACTCTACAACTTAAACCGCAACTTAATAGTCCAAGGGAATGATGACTTTTTGCTCGGATGAAGATGAAGACGACTTTATTTTTCAAATGTGAAAGAAACGCATATGGGAATCAAGAGTTTTGAGAAAACAAAACCGATGGGTTGGGTTACTACAGGGTTACAAATATAAATGGCTACAGTGGACTCTCTATATACCGAACTCTAAAAATGCACCAAAATGTGTCCAACAAAGAGAAAGTTTAATATACAGAACGTGGAATAACAAAGAAGTGTATGCAAAGGGTGTTCTTGCGGTCCTGACATTCTGGTCGGTATAGAGAGGT
>JAQGCB010002737.1:0-10935 GCA_034698835.1 Protaphorura tricampata | reverse complement strand
CAACCCGATAATTTGAGATTCTTGAATGCAACGGCGTTCATAATACCACGTGAGGTTGCCGGTAGAGGGGATGACCTAGGCCAAGGTCAAGGTCAGGGTGGATCCATGTTCATAATGAAAGGTGTACTGGATGCAGCTACTTCACCCATGAATAGAATGGAACTTTGTGCCCTTCAATCCCATGTCCATTTAACAATGTCAATGCCACACCCGAGTGAAACTCTGTCTATTTATTTACGTTGGTCTGATGTACAGAGTTGTTTAAATTTATCATGGTCATCTGGACTTCCGGTTTCCCTCATGCCTGGGACAAGAATAACATTTGAATTGATTGTGAATAGTACAAGTAGTTCATCATCATCTGGGACTTCATCATCATCAACGGCTGCATTAGGACCACCCCCTCTAACGACCTCTATTCAACAGGCCAAAATCCCACCAGAAAAATTTGGACATGTCAGTCTACGTCATAATTCAAAAATATTTCGAAAAGAGAATCTACAAATTTATTCATCCAATAATGGGGAAGGTTGTGCGTCTGCGGCGAGTTGTCTCCTTTGTTTAACAGATGGAGCTTGTGCTTGGGAGGCTGAAGGGTCACACCCACTCGGTGGTAGATGTCGTGGTCGTTCAGGTATATCAGTGTCGAATGGTACCTTCGTCATGACTCCGGCGGAATGTTCCATGTGTCAAGACTTTACAACTTGTTCTGAATGCCTTCGACGGTCAGACTGTGAATGGTCAGATGAAGAAGCCGGTTGTTCTCGGAAAGGTCGAACTCCACCTGCACTTTTATTGAATGTAGATGACCCTGCCAGTTGTTCACCAGACTGTCATTTGCGATCTAATTGTTCAACATGTCTAGACATCCCTGGAGCATGTGTTTGGTGTTCACAGACATCTGAATGTTTCCCATTCTCTGTCTACACTTCATTCTATCAATTTGGTCAATGTTTTAGTTGGAAAGACAGAGGGAGTCAGTGTCAAGAATGTGTCAAACAATCCAATTGTGAAGATTGTGTTTTACACCTAGGGTGTGGTTGGAATTATAATGAGAGTGGAGGATCTTGTATGGAAGGAGATTTTAAAGGAGCGACTCCTAATGAAGACGACAACAACAACAGTAATAGTACGGTGACCTCGACCTCACTTGACCTCCACGCTCAACGTCACGGTCACAGTCTGAGTCACACCACCCAAAGTCCAGAATGGACATGGACGTATGACAAATGTCCAGACGTGGATGAATGTACACTTGGGATTCATGAGTGTCATGAGAATGCGACTTGTGTGAATACCCCTGGGTCATACGTTTGTCTCTGTAGTCAAGGTTTTACAGGGGATGGGAAGAGTTCCTGCACTCGGACTTGTTTTGACCCATGTATCCATGGGACTTGTACATCTGAATTTATTTGTGAGTGTGAATTGGGTTGGACAGGTGTGGATTGTTCAATTGATTGTGGTTGTAATAATCATTCTACATGTGAAGCCGAAGGTCCAGGTCGAGGTTGTGACAAATGTCAAGATTTAACTGAAGGGTTAAATTGTGAACGTTGTGTGTCTGGAAGTTATGGAAATGCAACGGTTGGAAATGTTGGGTGTCGAGAGTGTGAGTGTAATTGGAATGGGGATCCTAAACAAGGGGTTTGTGACCCAATTGATGGGCGTTGTTTTTGTCTTAAGCATACGACAGGCATGCATTGTTCTGAATGTGAACCAGGATATTTTGGGAATCCTGAACAAGGGGATTCTTGTTATCGAGATTGTCATGGACGTGCTGTTTTGGATTCGGGATTAGGATTCTTTGGAGTGGATCCTTCGAAAGGGAATGCGAATCCACAGCATTGTCTATGGATTATTAATGTCAAGTCTGTCTTGGCGGAAGAGCATGAACATGAGCGTGACCGTGACTTGGGGTCAAAGGTCAAACGTGAGATTGCAACGGACGACGCCAAATCAACTGGAATAAGAATAATCATTTCATCTAATTTTCAAATCCCTTGTTCAGAAAATGCTCTAAGGATTTACAGTGGGCTTCCATCTTTTTCGAGAGCGACAAAGAATGCACAACTACTAGCATCCATTTGTTCTTATGAGGGTGAACGACCAGGTCAAACTGAGGTCATTGTGGACGTCCATGGTGTATTTGCGACTGTTGTATTGGAATATGCTCATGGGAGTTTACAAAAAGCATTGTTCAATGCCTCTTATCAAAGATCGACACTTCGACCAGTAGCGCCGACGCCTGCGCCTGCGTCGTCACCACCGGACTCCTTGGACATTGAAAAATTATCAGACGGTCAATCTGTACTTCCAAGATTTGGTCACACTTTACATGCAGATGACCGTAATGTTTGGATATTTGGTGGTTATTCTTTCTCTCATGGTTTTTTGAATGATATACGACAATTTCGACGAGATTTGAATCAATGGATACCACTCACAATTACAATTGTTCAGAATGAAGAATCGGTACCTTTGGCTCGATATTTTCACGCTGGAGTACTTGGAAATTCAGAGATTTTTATACACGGTGGAATTGCTTCCAATTTGAGCTTCCTTTCAGACACTTGGCGATTTGATACGAGATTATCACGTTGGAAACGTTTGTCGAATGAAAGAAAAGCCTTACAATTGGCTGGACATTCATTGACGATACGTGGAAATCCAGGGACAGGCACAGGGGATCATCATCAGAATTTTTGTCAATTAGTACTCATCGGTGGAATTAATCCAGTCGGTGGATTTTCAAATAAAGTATTTTACTTTTCTTGTTCGGGATCTGTGGATGCTCATGCTGTTTGGGAGGAGACAAATACAACAGGTAATTTTATTCAATTATATTCTAAGACAGGTCTATCATATGGCATAGTGGTACAGGTGTACACATCGCTCTCGCTATGCTGGGGTTCAATTCCTTGGACCTCCTCTCCCCGAATTGCTTTAAAGAGGTTTTTCTCCACTGGTTCTTCCTACTACTAGGGTAACTACATAATTAATATGTAAATCCCTTGGCCAATGGGAAGCAACTCGCAAAAAGACACACGAAATGCACAAGATGTTTGATTCAGCCTCGTCTGTCTATCAATGAGTGTATCTTTTTAAATATAGTCTACGAGGTCAATCCCGGGTTCAATTCTTACATGGCTCAATTCCTAAATACTTTTTTTTGGCTTTTAGGGTCATCACCTGTCGGAATTTATGGACACAGCACTGTGTACCATCGTGCATCGGATACTTTTTACATATTTGGCGGAGTTGTCTATGAACGAGATAAAGTTTTAGTGTCACCGAATTTGTATGCGCTCCATTGGCCATCACGTCGATGGACACTTCTACCACCCAATCCAGAAAATCAAGTTTTACCGTTACCATCCGCAAGATTCTTCCATTCCGCAGTATCCACAGATTCTTACATGGTTGTCTTAGGTGGAGCAGGTTCACCCAAGAATTTTTCATTACTGGCATATGTGTATCAATGTAATTTATGGATATTGGTTGGGAATTGGCCTGAGGTACATCGGAGTGCAGCTGGAGCTTGTGCAGCCAAATCAGAATTACTTGTCATGGGTGGATGGGATGGAATTTCATCCAAGGAATCTTTAGTCAGGATTCGTTTCCCACAAGATGTTTATAGTGTTCAGAGGCCAGAAGAAAAATGCAAAGAAACTTTGGGGTGTTCATATTGTTCTTCAAATAATAATCATTCACAACAGTGTTATAATTCATCGCTGGATATGCCAAAGGAATGCTCGTCTGGGGCATCAAATATTGTTTTTTGGAAGGGCACGCATTGTTCTCATCAATGGATGGAAGGACGGAATTGTAGTCATTATACCACGTGTTCAGATTGTCTCGCTTCATGGCCGGCTCATCCAAATTTAAAACAGGTGTGTTTTGTGTTTTTTATACTTTATTTAAAAAAATTGATTTTAGTGTTAACTAAATTTTTTCTGATTGACTTGTTTTTGTTTTGAAGGCATGTCAATGGTGTACGAATTGTCAAGTTGGAAAATGCATCCCAGTGTCGAAGAAATGTCAAGGAGAGGCAGCTTGTGGGTTAAAACAAAGAGAAACGATTGACTCATCTCATTGTCCTGAACGACTTTGTTCTGCTTCAGAGTGTGAAAAATGTACAGCTTCTGGGAAATGTATTTGGACGAGACAGATTTTGAAATCTAGTAAGTTTAGCGATTCCCGATTCGGCGATTCCATTCCAGGTTTTTGAAACTATGGTGGTCTTCTAAAAATGTGTCGAATTTTTATTTTATTTCATTTTCTTAGGTGAATGGAGCTTCCAACTTCACTCTCAACCGCTTTATGACTGGAATTGTGTTCGAAAATCAATTTTGGACACTTCACCATCATTCACTGTCAGTTCATCACCGCCTGAGAAATGCCCAGCACCTTGTGTAGAATATCAAACTTGTGAAGACTGTCTCAATGCTCCGGGTTCGGACGGGGGGTTCCAAGGTAGCTATTTAATAATTTAATATACGAATTTGATATGAGAAATAATTAAATTTTTTAATATTTCCTAGAATGTCACTGGAGTCTTTCATTGAATCGCTGTGTATCACCAGCGCACAAAAATTTGATTTGCTTCGGAGGTGTCTGTGGTTCTGTACTTCGTGGACAACCCACGATTTGTCCGAAACCATGTTCAGCCCATACTTCTTGTTCATCCTGCTTAGAATTTCCATATTGCGGGTAAGGATTTCTTCCTACTACTGAGGGGTACCCTCCCTAGGCCAAAAAAAACAAATTTTAATCTTTTTTTAAACAAAATTGTAGATGGTGTGCAGCCGAAGGTAAAAATGGTGAAGGGAGATGTTTACCCGGAGATTATTTTTTCCCAGCAGAGGATTCACCTCCAGCGACGCCCTCCTCGGGGGCGCTTGCCCTCCCCCCTTCGAATAATTCTTGTTTAGCCCCTAATTGGAATTATTTGACTTGTCCTTCTGAGAATGAATGTGTGAATAATCATCACACTTGTAATGAAGCTTCAGAGAATTGTATTGATTTGAACATTGGATTCAAATGTGTTTGTCGTGAAGGGTATGAAAAATCTAAGGACTCATGTGTACCGATTTGTCACCAAGGTTGTGTTCATGGGACTTGTGTAACTCCAGACAAATGCTCATGTCATTTTGGATTCGTTGGCACTAATTGTAGTTCACAGTGTAATTGTAATGGACACTCTCATTGTGCGTCAGAGGCAGAACTTGACATTTGCTTGGATTGTAAAAATAATACAATGGTAGGTTTTCGTTTTATGGGTGTTGTCTATTTACCTCGTCCATGAGAAGTAATGTCAATTAATGCATTTATGTATATTTTTAGGGAACACAATGTTCAAGATGTAAACATTTTTTCGTGGGAGACCCAAAAAATGGTGGGACTTGTATTCCATGTGCAGAATATTGTAATGGACACTCAGACGTTTGTCTTTCTTGGGAGGCTTATGAAAAAACATATAATGGATCTGGGGATACAAGTATGGAATCTCAAATTAAGGCCTCAGCAGTTACAATCAGCACAATAAACAGTGAAGAGTCTGAACCTGGTCCATTGAATCGAGCTTTCTGTGTTTCTTGTAAACATGAGACGAGTGGAGAAAAATGTGATGATTGTATTCCTGGTAATTCTTTGATAAATTTTTGATAGCCATGTGTCAAGTGATACGTGTATTTTTTTACTAAATAATTCATTTTTTTTTCTGTAATTTCTTAGGTTATTTTCGTGGGACAGAAGACAAAAGACTTCCGTGTCGAAAGTGTGAATGTCATGGACATGGTGATAAGTGTGACTCTGTGACAGGACTTGATTGTAATTGTAGCAACAATACAGAGAGTGATCATTGTACGCAAGGGAGTAAACAGGTGTGTAATTTTTTAGCAATTATTTAGGCAGACAGGTATTTGATTTATTTAACAATGAAATTAAACTTATTTAATTTCAGAGTGGACAACAATGTTGGAAACTTCAATGTGCAAAATGTCGAGAGTATTATTTAGGAATTCCAACCAATGGTCATCATTGTTATCGTCAAATGCACGTTGACACAGACTATTGTTTTGATCCAAAATCTCAAGGTTTGATTTTTATTCTCGTTTGTCCAATGTCCATTTTGTGTAATAATTTTACAGGCGAATTTCATGCATACTTTTGATTTTGCAGAATCATGTACTGTGAGCCCAAAACCACTGCTGTCTGGTCGCACCGTTTTCTTTGCTGTTCAACCTAAATTTATGAATGTAAATATTAGAATAAATTTGGACGTCACTCATGGAGCAGTCCATGCGTACTTAAGCCCTAAAGAAGACACGTTTGTCATTCGACAAGACTCAAATACTTGGATGCATTTGGTGAGACGTTATTTTTTTTTAAAAAAAAGGTCGTTCATTTTGTATTTTTTTGGAAATTCATTTTTTAATGAAATTTACTTATAAATAGGTTGAATTTGACACAAAATACAATATTGGTGGAAATATGGAACAAAGATTAGCTGAAGAACAACAGTACTCAGATGGGAATTTGACTGAGAGTTCAGTCATTTCAAAAGCTATTTTGAATGACTATTTTGAACTCAAAGAATTGGAGGCAGCTGGATTTGCAACACATGTTAAAGTGGAAGAACCAAGATCTGTACTTCTCGTACGAAATTTAAGAAATCGTCTTGTCATTACTCTCCCTCAGGTTCGTTTTCAAAAATATACAGTACATTTACATATTAATTTACAAAGATTTTAATTTTTAAATTATTTTTATTTAATTTATTTGCACTTTAGGAAGATCATGACTTGAGACTGACGAGATTCTACATTGTTCTTGAGGGAATTGGAGATGTGAGTACTTTTTTTTAAAAAAAAATCTACTAAATACTAAATTTTTATTAATTCTAATAAATATTTTCCTAATTTTTTCCAGGTCTCATTCGGTTCCATTTTCTTTCGTCAAGACCAACTCCACATTGATCTCTTTGTGTTCTTCTCAGTTTTTTTCTCAGCATTCTTCCTATTCTTAGCTGCTTGTGGAATTGCGTGGAAGTTTAAGCAGAATGTACGTCTTCCTTTATTTATGAGATTAATCCAAAGTATTTTTTAATTAATTTTACGTACTGATTTTTTATGTAGTTGGAAACGAGACGAGCTCGTCATCGTCATGCTGAGCAAATGTTGTCCATGGCCAAGAGACCATTTGCAACTTGGACGCTTATCTTAGAACCTGATTCTTCCAGTCCACTTTATCGAGTGTATAATCAATGTAGGAAAAGTTGTCGAAAGGTAAAATCAAATTTTTTTTGCCCCCAATTTTTTAAAATAATCTAAAAATTCTTTGATTTTTTTCTTTTGCAGGGATGTATTTGTTTGAGACCGGTGGCCGTTGAGCCAACACATGATGGGTCTTCAGCAGTTTGTACAATGTTCGTGTCACTCCCTGGTGCACCAACAGCTCCAGTCAGACTGGCCCTTGCTTCAGGGCTCTCAAATATTCCAGCACATCATTCTCATGCTCGGAGAAGAAGACTTTGACCTGAGCGTGACCCTTTAACTTAATCTGAAACGTTACGTAATCGTCCTTCCTCACGTCACGTACGTCGTCGTGTTCGACTAGTCAAACCTCACGCACTATTATAAAATAAAACTATACGAGATAGTATTCACATTGTTGTAAATGTACATACAAGGTGTTTCATAATATGACCCCTGATGAGGGGTGTATGATTTTTGACCACCTTGCTATATAAATAAATATAAAACAAACAATGCTGTATGCGGTGCAGTGCTTCCTTCCGTACCTACTTATGAGTTATGAACGACTATATGGCAATTAGCAAGAATCTCATTCTTATTTTATGATTTTAATTTAAATAAAAAAGTACAACGGGTAAAGCCAGGCAACAAGCAGGCGATGATGTTTTAAATGTTATGTATGTAAACTGTGTGTTAATTAGGTTTAGTTTAGTACTACATTAGTTTTAAG
Source organism: Protaphorura tricampata (assembly GCA_034698835.1). Taxonomy (NCBI): domain Eukaryota; kingdom Metazoa; phylum Arthropoda; class Collembola; order Poduromorpha; family Onychiuridae; genus Protaphorura; species Protaphorura tricampata. The sequence continues at coordinate 2,949 of JAQGCB010002737.1, read as the reverse complement.
CCTAAAGGGATTAAATGAGTTAAGAGAAACAGTAAAGCTACAATTAATTATTGTGTCGACCCCATTTCTTTTAGAAATGACAAAATATACCCTATGACCCATTTACCCTGTGAAATTAAAGAGTAAACCAAAAAATTATAAGCAGAAAGTCGTTTATGGTGCACTTTTTTCTATTTGTTATCGTTATTGACTGTTTTTGTAAGAATTAGTCTCGGTAGTACCTTCTGGTCAAAATTGGAACGAAAAATTACCCTGATGGATCGTGTAGTCTAGATTTGCAAGATCATCGCAGTATAATGGTAAAAAAGGCCTGACCCTTGCCGTTTCGCAATAGTAGAATTTGACTAGGCGGCCTTGGAGAGAGGTTTTAGACAACATGGCTTGGGATTTTTCTCCTGAGGGTTTTTTCCCTATCCACTAGCCAACTATATCTAGACAAATGTCGTGTGTCAAATGGGTGTTGACTATTTACATTACATTCACTGCGAAAAATATGGTGTAGCTGTAATGTTTTATTTTTGACACGAATTTTTGTATTATCTGGAATGTAAGACAATCAATGAGCATAAAAATGTGCCGAGACAAAGTGAAATGAGATTTTCTATTCCAAGAATTCTCAATGGGTTTGAAGGCGGGAGAGGAAAATAATAATTTGACATGTGAAAACAATAACAAAACCACAAAAGACGAAGAAAAGAAAATCTAAGAAAACATTCGCGTTCGTCGTAAAGTTTAAAGTTCAGCAGTTTCTTCAGTGGAGAAGTTACCACAATTTTCTGAATAACTGGTTGTTTTATCAGTGAACATTAAAATTGGAAATATGGGAAGTGAACGACATTACGCAAATCCGTACATCGGTCAAGAAGATTTGGTAAGTATTTAAATTACTACTTAATACAAATTTGTAGACTACTGACTGGACAGGTGTCTGTCTGTAGAAAATATGTTTATCAGTAATGAAACGACTATAATTAATTCCAGTTGGAAATCCATAGTACTAACACTAATAGGATTTGTACGCGGTACAAATTATACTTGAATTTCTCAAAGTATTACACCATCATATACTAATTAGGATCGGATTTATGAATAAACATTATGGTTTGGGTAATTGGGTATACCATAATAATTATGTTCCCAATTCTCAAAAGTTAATTTTTGTAATTCTGATATTCAAAATTAAATTACTCCAATTTGTTCTTCAATTCCAGTTTCAAACTTCAATAATGTAATTAATTACAATTCAAGTTACACCAAGAAAATGTTTTCACACAATACATCCATTTTCATTTGCAATTCTAATTCTATACAAACGCTAAAGCCGAAATTATATTTTTTTTGCGTATGTATACAAGATTTCAGGTAATTGCACAGAATTTTTGAAAGTGCATAGGTTTGTTCAAGGCACCTTGACAACTCCCTTCCACTGAGGGAAGACAGGAGTCTATAATACCTTGGGTTTGTTAAGTTTGTTTCAAATACAAAATTAATGCGAATGCACCTCGGTACTATCTCTCAATAATAGTCCCAGTCCCAAACATGATTCTCTAATCTCTAATTTTCTAGGTATTCTGATTCTGATTCTAACAACGAGTTCTGTTTCTGTTACCTAATCATTTTGTCGGTTTGTACTACTTTTGCGTGGTATTATTCCTGAGAATTCTAGTTTTGTTTTTCAATTCTGTAATTTTATTACAGTAAAAAAGCCTATATAGTTTGTAGTACTTAATTATCAGTTACAAGGAAAGGAATTGTCCCTCGGCCCAAGGTGTACGATTTGCGAAAAATGCATTGACTCTCACATTTGATAGTTTTGTGCAGTAGTGAATTGCCGTGCAGTGGTATAGCTAGCTATTGATTCCTAAAACTTGTAAAACTTCTAGGAAACCAAATTCCTAGAATTTGCATATCGTCAAAGTCTTGGAATTCCTAGAATTTGCATTAAATCCTCATGAATTCGCTAGAATTTGCATTGAATTCCAAGAAACGTTGTGGCGCAGCCTGGTATCCACCCTCCGAACTTTTTGGCCGTTTGGGGTAAGTTGAGGACTAGGTGTGGTTGCCTGAGACGGGTTGAACGCGACTCCCCCTCTCCCGCCACACTTTCAATCCGCTCCGTCTTCTCCGCCGTAACACAAAACTCCTACTCAGGTGAGTCCGTTTTATTTCAATCATCACTGATTAACTCTTATGAACTTTGACCCCTCACTACTACCAATCTGTCCCGGACACGATGAGCAATCCGCCGAGGTCAAGGTCATCTCTGACATTTTAGTACTCACACAGAAAGACCCCATTTAGTAGGACATGGAATGTATAGGAGTAGGTAGCGGTGTAATAAAAAAAGAGGCGTGCACTCCAATGTATGTATGTAATATGTGAATGCACTTGACGACCGACCGGGCCGACGCGGATCAAAGGTCGATTTTTCTAGAACTGGACTAGTAATGTAATGTAAAATCAATTAATTTAATTAATTGGGAAAGACGTAGGTGGGGCGGGTACCCCTAGGTTGTAGAGGATCAGATATTTTTGTAACTGGCAAATGGATGAGGATGATTCATTTATAGCAGGTCAGACTAGGACTGGGTAGACTGGGTTGATGGTTGAGGAATTTTTTTAAACTTAATTTTCAATGGGAACCAGCTAGAATGTTAGATGAGTCTTTTCTGTGTACATACACTGAAAAATTAACTAAGGCATCACGGCATCAGGTCAAATTTTGTAACTGATGAATGCTATTAGACTATAACCATTTTAACCCTGCCATTACTGAGGTTTTTTTTGTTACCATTCGGCATACCGATGATACAATTGTATCAGCGTGTAGACCAATGGGACTGGCTGTACGATCAGCATTGTTGTCAACATAGACACCACGAAATGCTCTAAGGCTAGCATATCTATAATACCGAGTCGGCAACACTGTATGCTGATACAAATGTATCA
>JAQGCB010002736.1:0-10938 GCA_034698835.1 Protaphorura tricampata | reverse complement strand
AAGTTCAGACATGGTCCCATAACTATCATCCTTTGACATGTATTCAGAGTAGTCTTTTCGAAGGGTCACATCCGAAGCTGACTCATCCTTAAACCCTGGAATTTCTTCTGCGTGTTGGCCCACTAGAAATTCTTTGAGGGACGGCCAATTCTCTTCAGAAATTGCAAAGTCAACAATTTTTTTACGTTCCAGTGCATGGTTGGACTCATGCCAATTATTCTTGCATTGGGCTAAAGCCTTGAAGAGACAACTTCCGCCCCCGGAATTTTCAATGATTCGGAACTGATAGGTGCTGAAAGGGTCTTCTTCTCCAACTTCGTTGTAGTCCAGAAGGGACAAATGTTTTACAGCAGTCATTATATGTTCTTTTAACCCAAGAGTGGGTTTTTATTTTTTAAAAAACAAAATGCTCGAATTTTGAGAAGTTAAACTTTGAAAAACTTTAGAACACGATAACGTTCTCTAAATGACAAAAATAAAAGCACAAGAATGTTTGTCACAACAAAGCACTAAATATTAATTCGCTTGGAAACCTCCCTTGGAAACCAGCAAAGTTGTTCATACTGTATGTACTTTGGGTCAATTACTTTTGTAATAATTGTAATAATTTCAAGTTTTAATTACAATTATTGCAACATTTGCAACTAATTGCGTAATTACATTATCTAATTTGAATACAAAACTGAAAACTGGCTGAAGATACATTTTACAATTACGTGTTCCTTTCATTAATTTCATTAATTATGTTCACCCGGAAGAAAAAACTTGTAATTGTAATGAATTGAGAAATCAGTGGTATAATTTCTATTGACAGCGTCTGAGCAGATTTCTAACATAATATTTTATTTCAAAACTTTGATTGGACAGTCACAATCCATGTTTATTAATTACATTGTATCGTATACTCTAAAATTTTAAAAGAAGGCATGCGTGATACTTGATTCAAATTTTGAGATGAAGTGAAGATTAACTGATAATATAAAATTGTTCGAATTAAATTAAAGCTAAAGTGTGGAGAATCTGTCAGAGTCCCTGTCGGATTCATGCTTACATATTTTTTGCAATTGTGTGTATTCAGGGTTCGGAGTTGAGAACAGTTGATGTTCACCTTTCCACACAGGCACATCTGTGATTTGTTTTGGGTCCCTCTGCAAATAAAATTTTAACAAAATAGTACGGATTTTCTTCCTTTTATGTATTTCGAAGAAAAAATTATTCGTAATTCGTACCGTAATATTTTTGTTTGGGGTTTTCAAGGTGGACGGATCAACTGGTTTCTTTCCTGCTCCTTCCTCAGTTACAGATAAAACGTGGATACTTAGTCGTCTACGCTTTGAAGCTGGTGGGCCAAAAAGATCCTATACAGTCAAAGCATGTAGTCAGTGACCAATGAGAATTCCTATTTAAAAAATTGGATTTCCTCATCCTTCAACTTACACCAAAGTAATCAATTATATCCTGTCGACTAATTTCACCCAATTCCTTCAGCTCAATATTTTGTCGATCAAAGTTAAGATGTCGGGTGAATATTTCATTCCATAAATGTTCACCACGCTCCCAGATCTGTTTCGGCTTCTCTGCCTTCCTCACCATTAGAGCACTTCGATGTTGGAGGAAATCTTCATCCGACATATTGGTTACAATCTCCTACAAAATATTTTTGAAAAATAAGTCGGAATGTCCAATATAGAAAACATACCAAAAACAAAATATTTTTACATGTAAATGTTCCAAGAAGCAATCCACACGACTTTCCAAGAATTCTGGATGGAAAGTACTTTGAACAAGAATTAAGAAACCTTGTGTTCCATTAGCCCTTCTCACTTGACTCCAAACAATGTAGCCCAATTGTTCTTGTGTTCTTAGCTGATTATAACATGGCTCACTTCCAATCTGGTTCAAAAGTTCTAAGAGTACATTCTCCCTTGTGCTCTGCAATCCAGACTGGTAGAGAACAGTGAGACAAGAATCCGAATGATTAGCGTGTTCTCTTTTGTAAGTGTAATCCGCCCCTAAAATTTAAATACAAACTTATAAAGAATTCGTATAACAATAAAACCATGTTATCAACAAAATTGGTTTCTTCTTGAGAATTATTATTGTAGACAATATGCCACTTACCCTCTTCTAACATGACTTCACGAAGTCTCACATGTTGGTCCGAAGGTAAAGGCTTCGTGGTACCTCGCTTATCCAACATCTCATGACAATTCAAAACAATATCTTTGGATTCCTAGACAGAAAAGCAAAATAGTTAATAATTTTAACTCGAACCAAAATGTACAGAAACCTACAGATGGGCTGAGTTACCTCTGCGGAAAAATTTCCATAAATGAGCCATTCCAGCTTCATATTTGCAATAAAATCACAAGAATACTTCTCCAAATTGTCGAATGTAACATCTGGTCAACAGAAAACATAAAATCACTACAGTGTTCGTTTACCAGAGAATATTTTAATTTGAATGGCTAACGCAATTAGCTTTCACTTACCATTCATCACCTCTGCTATTTGTTGATGAGTCCAACGCTTTTCTCGCAGAAGATAAGTCATGTACCATGATGCATGTTTACGAGGTTGCTCAATATCCCAATTCTTGAGGTGTCGCACGTACGATTCCTTCAAAACTTCGAAGCGTTGAGCGTCACAAGTGAAATTGATTATTTTATTCAAAATTTTGTCCAGTAAAATTCCCAGTTTGTGGTTATAACCCGCAACTAGAATCTATTAGGGAAGACCAAAAATAATAGGATAAAATGAATGTGTTTGAATGATTCTCACAATATTAATGTGTTATTTTTTACAAATTATTTTCTTTAAGTGTGACAATTTTTGTTAACATTTGGAAACTTTGGAACATATTTAGTTTTAAATTCTCTTGTTGATTGATTATACTAACCTCTAATCCAAATTGCGAACAAGTGAGCGTATAACTAAGGCCAGCCAAAGAAGCCGAATACGAAAACTCTGTGAGGGCATCATTGATCACCTCTCTCAGCATGTAGTTCAGGGCATGGGACAATGGGTCTTGAAGGGGAAGAGGGCTAGATAAAGATGTAATTTTTAGTTTTATTTTACCACTTCATGGTGTGAAAACCGAACAGTGCTTTTTACTGACCTGTACATCTCCAAACGAACTAATCCTTTCGGTAAAAGAAACTCATTGTCTTGGAGGAACCAAACTCGGGAAAAGCGAGCATCCATAATTAGCTCTGGAATGATTCCCTGAAAAATAAATTTCCAGTAATATTTAGTCCTGGCCGTTTAGCTCATGAATATGAAAAATTGTTGTAGACTTACTTGGTCTTTCCTCGGTTTCAATTCAAAATCGGTCGGAATAAAATCATTCTTCAAAGGAAGGGAGAGTCGATCATGAAGCCCACAATTTTTCCATTTCTGAAATAAAATAATTATTTTCCAGTACGTGTGGATCAAAAGTCAAAACTATTTTCATTATTAAACAAGTAACTTTGGTTAAAATAATTTGTTGATTAATGTACCTGAATGAGACTATCATCAATTTTACGCACAGAATACTTGATCCCATAATTGTCCTCCGTTAGGTTAACCGTGCCTTCATTTTCTTTTGCCGTTAAAACCACCCTATTTTATACGTGTAGAATAATAAGAATCATACAAAGAAATAAAGAAAATCCTTCGGTAATTAATTAGAGGGTAGAAATAAAAACACTACCTGCAGTTCTCTGGAATTAACAGACCCATTATTTCTGTAATCTTGTCAGGATTGTAGTCAGTGAGATGGAAGCCTGCACTCAAGACTTCATCTAATGGATAATTCTGCCATTCAAATGAAACAAAAAATAATAAAAGTGATGTTGATAACCAAGATTCCACAAGAATTACATTGAAAACTTGTACACTTACAATCATTTTGGGTGTCAACAAACAGACGTAATCCTGAGGAACCTGAGTGTCCAAAAATCGAAACTTAAGTGCATTTATGTCTCGTTCTTCTTCCCAGCTCCATTTTTGTGGGCCATTTAGTCTGAGCATCTCCAAATACTATAAATAACATCATATATACAGTCCTGTCCTACTTAGACAATTCCAAAGTTCAGATTCAGAATTAGTACCTGGAAAATATGTGTAATTATTTCTTCACGATGTTGAAGACCTTCAGGTGTTAACTCAACCTCAACTGCAAATGCACCAAAACCTCTCGCTGGAACTTCACCTCCACAAGATAGTTCATTTACCCAATTCTTTTCCTTGAGCAATGATAACAAACTTCCTTGACCTTCATGTCCAACAAAATGAGAGATGTATGCAACAGGCTGTGTAAGATAAATTAAACCAGTTATTTCAGACCTATAGCAGTCTCCAAATTCCATACAAATAAAACAAAACAAAATATTCTATAAGAAACTAGTACTCACAGATGATTTGTACAAAGCAGTAGTATCTGGAATTGGAAAAATCACTGTCATTTGCCTTAAATCCTTGACTGGAAATATGTCAATCCAAGTCTTGAGTTGCTCTGGTCCATAAGGGCTATCCAACCAACGTGGTAATTCAACTCCATTACATTTGACGGGAGAAAACAAAGGTTCCACTAGAGCCTTCAATTCTTCCAATGATCCCTTTCCCAACACTGAGAGAGTCATCAGATTTGAGGAGTAATAAGATTTATGGTAACTCATCAGAGCTTCCCTAACATCTATTGATTTCTCTTTCGGCGTGGTCCACAAGGTTGCACGGCTACCTGTTAATCAATTCACAAGTTTTCATAAGAAATCAGAATCAAAAATTAATTGATTTGTTCGGCAAGCGGAGTAGATGAACTCATAAAATAGTGCTTACCAACGTTGAATTTTGAATACGGATGTGATGGTATTGAGGTTATTTTCAAAACTTCAGAGTATCTCCAATCATCATCGGGAATATTCTTCTCGTGCTCGGAATTCACAGCGTTAACTTCACGCTCCGTCCCACTCTCGGTGAAAAGAGGGCCGATGAAAAATTGGGCGAATCTGTTGCGAGTAAAAAAATTAACTTAATTGTTTGCATTTCCTGGTACCGGGAAGAATTACTCTGAATTTTAAACTTAAGCACAGTTGTGTAACCTTCTGGGTTTAAAACTCATAATTAACGTTATGATATGATAAACTTACTTATCCAAAGCAGGTGCGAGGGACTGAGGCGAAATATCAAAGAAGTAATTAGTGTGGTCTTCATCTGTGTAGGCATTAGAAGAACCACCATTTTCAACCAAAAATTTGTCAAAATCATTCTCCTCTGGATATTTCTCTGTCCCAAGGAATAACATGTGTTCACAGAAATGAGCCAATCCTGGAAGATTCATAGGCTCGTTCATGCTCCCTGTAGAAAAAAAAATTGTAGTAGAATTCGGATTAAAACAAAACAAAAATCAGTTCTTCAAAAATTCAAAATAAGTACGCAGACGTACCAGCAGCGACCGATAGTGATGCAGCTGAGATATCTGTCGTTGGATCACTAATAAGCAATACTTTCATTTTATTCTCCAACACAAGTCCCATATACTCCCGTTTGTCCGCTGGGGACTTCAAAATAGAAAATGGTCTTGTTTGTCCACATGCCATTGTCATATCCAAGCTTTTATTAGCCGACATTGTCGACTTGGCCCTCGAATAAAAATACAAAGGTGATGATGCAGAAATCCAGGAACTCTGAAATCACAAATATATAAAGAAAATATGTATGAACATTTTTAATTTGGAATTTCTATTTGAATTTGAATTTCATAAAATCTATATACAAGAACGAGAAAAATTTCTGTGACACAAATTCCAATGCAAAATAGTACAAGTACAACATTTTGGACTGTTTTAAAATGGAGGAAGAAACCTTTTCGTTTTTTAGGTTAAGAATCGAAACTTGAAAATTTTGACATTATTGATTTGACTTACTGATGAATTTCTTGTTCTTGAAAATATGACGTGACCAATTGACTTCCGTCCAATGAGTGAAATTGATTTGACCTGGAGGTCACGAAATGTAGAATAAGAATAAAATCGTGTGAGACTAAAAAGGACTCTTCCAGCAATTCCAGCTGACACTGATGAAGAAATTGACATTAAAATGTCAATTCCAAAAGTAAATTCACAAATGCGGTGTCCTCGGAGGATTTCATATTCCGTCCCAAAAAAAATTCATCGATTAGAAAATTCAGAGTGGCCGGAGGGAGGAAAATGTTGACGGAAATCCATACGACAAACTCAATGGTTGACCACTCACACGGTAACCACCACTGCTGCAATATATTGGGAGGGTACCCCTAGTAGTAGTAGGCAGTCGCAGTAGTACAAGAATATCTCCACTATTTTCCCCATTGAATTTGTTCCTTCTGACTGACTGAGTCTGATGAAATAATTAATTAATTACACTGATTTTGAAAAAAAAATTACAACATAAGATTGTAATTTGTAATTTGTAAATTGTAATGGATTTTTTTTATAAATCTGAGTGAATGCGCCATTATAGTATTGTGTATTTTGTAATCGATCAATTTTAAATATTACTTTGGACGGAATATTTTTAAAAATGAGTTAAGAAGTGTGTAATACAACTACGAAAAGTTAGGGAAGAAGTAACCTTCTGTTTTGCATGCACCTTTCAAGGCAAAAATAAAGTCAGTTACTGGTGTTCATTTCTTCAATGGATAGAACGGATGACATTTTTTGTTGTTGTAAATAATGATCTTTTATTTTTCGAGCTTTCGAAACCACACTACTGGTTCCTTCGTCAGGAAAATTAGTTACTTTTACCCACCCTGTACAGGTGTGTAAGTAAGTATACACGGTTGATTGATTCTTCTTATGCGAAATAATCAATGCATTATGTTCATTTATACATCTAAATCTAAATCCCAACATAAAATTGTCGATAGAATTTATGGGACAGTATGTCAATGTCGTATGTCTACCTATACAAAAAGTCCAAGCACTACTATACTGCATGCACTGCACTGGTTACATTTTTATGGCATTGGCCCGAAGTCCCGAAGAAAGCCAAATGCCTTTTTGTCATTCCCTGTATCGTATCGTACCGTACACGTAGGCAGGCACGTATTTTATGGCATTTTTAGTTTTGAATGGATTGGTCGTGGTCGATCTTTTGTAATCTCGACGACAAGATTCGGTAATATTTTAGATGACTTGAAAAATGCAACCCAATGCCCAATCCCTAAGGATAAAGTAAGTACGGGACGGGTGAGAATTGTGTTGTCGTCAAATTCCAGGATTTCTTGCATATTGAATTGCTGCTGCATAGCAGTTTCAAGTTCAAGTCTCAATCTTCAAGTAGATTTACATAGAATATCAACTTAATCAACTACCATACAAAATTCCTGGCCCGGGTCGATTGCTGTTACGACTTACGACTACGACTAAAATTGATAAAATACCAACATTTGCATGTTTGACTAGAGTGGAGTATTTGCAATCGGAAATGTATTTATTTCTGCAGGTATATCGACTAGTTTCGGAGGTACCTAGTACCCAACCTGTGCCAAAGTGCCAATGTCGATGTCATTGCATTTAATACTTGAGACGAAAACTCGAGGCAACAGTAGCCGTCAAAACTCTCAAAACCTTGAATGAACTATCATTTTCCAAAGGCCTACGATATTTTTATTAGTTTTTGTTGTTATTTCACTTTTACAAGTTGTATGCTTTATGGACACCTGAATTGACGAATCGGCTATTGTAGTGCAAATTGAGATATTATGGCTCCTCGTAAAGGTAATCAGTCGTCAATCTCTTAACAGTCATTGTTTTGTTTGTTATATGTACCATGTGGCACAAATATATTTTTAATGATTGAAAACGCATAATCATCTTCTAATTGTCAATTAATTAATAGCACGATTTTAAAAGTATAAAGGAACAACAACATTGGTTTTGCGTTTTCCGACATAGTACTCCAATCCAAACTGAACTGAAAACAAAATTAGCCTGGCTACAAGTTACAATTAACCGGCACGGCAGTCGCAGCCGAGCCCCATGACCGTAAAAAGCAATTGATCATGAGAATGGACAAGATTTGGTTTATAAAGAAAATCAAATCATGTTCGAATCGAACATTTTTCTAGGTGTTAATTTTTTTAAATAGTGGGGTTGAGGTATCAGTAGTGGATAGATAGGATGAATATTACATTATAGTTTATAGTCATCCAATTTCGATTCTGCTAGTTATGATATCATTTTCAAAATTGTCGTGGAATTTTGAAATCACTTGCATTCCAGTACACGAATCCACTTCATATCTAACGATCGCAGCCAGGCTCGTGGATATGAATGACCCACCTTGTGAAAATATGTTAATTTTCTAAATCTACCATATATTTCCATGCTTTTTACAGGTCGAGTCACGAAAGCAGGGACAAGTACTAGTACTGCTGCTAAATCCGTCGTGGTTCCTCGCGTTGCCCAAAGAAAAACTGCTGGAAAAATTTCAAAACCAACATTGCAACAACAACCTGTGATTTCACCACCTTCTAGTGCAACGATTCTATTACTCAAGAAGCAGGTGGCCGCAGCGAAAAAACGTAAGAGAGAACAACCTGTTGTGGAAACCCAGTCCAATTTATTAGTCCAATCCCCAGCAGCAATAGCAGCCGTGGAAGTACCCAAAATTGTTCAAGTCACCGGCGCTACAGATTCTTCAGTCTCAGAGGCACGAATTGTTGCAATTTTTACTGAACTCATTGAAAAGTTTGTTAACAAGTTAGACGAAGTTCAATCTCAGAAGAAAAGAGGAAAATCCAGGAAAACTAAAAAAGCAGCCAGGCAGAAATCTAATACGGACTTTGATCCACCGATTCCAACGTTAAGGTGTGCACCGTCTTCCGAAAATACTGAAATTGATATCAAGGATTTTTATCTTGACCCAAGTTATGTTATGGCAATGGCAGACTCCACAAACGTTTCATCTGAACATCCCCCTGAGAAATCCCCAGCGGCCAAAAGAATAAAGCAAGAAATCGTATCCAGTACTAACGCTGTGAATTTCCAAGAATTGGAGGTAATTATATATAATTTGTTATACTATCGCTGGGTATAAATTTTGTGTGAGTCCATGTATAAAAGTATATACATTTTTTCAGATTCAGGCACTCCCAACTTCTCCAAACGAATCCCCTCCAGCTGCCACTTCAACAGAAGAGCCGTCCATGGGTCAAGAAAGTCAAGACCAGGGTCAAGTGGAGAGTCAAGATCAAGCGGAGAGCGAAGAATCAGACTCGGTGATAAATTACAATCATGCGTATCCTCCGGCCACTGCGTCATCAAACTACTACCAACCTGGAAATAGTTCCAATGACGATTTCAACTCTTCTGGAAATGCATACACAAATTACCCAAACGGATATTCAACATATCAAAGCACGAATTGCTCGGCAGACACGCGATTTTCCCATGACCAGTATTACCAGTCAAGTTTGTCAGATATTCCATACCCTCCGGATACCGGAAACTATTACCCATACCAAAACATGTATCCGTTCCAAGGTCAAATGCCTTCGCATTTACAATATCATATTGGCTATCCGGTGGACCAAAACCCAGATCATTTGGATTCGACCCAACTTCCTAATCCCAAGTATAACGATTTCCAGGGAAATTCTGGAGAAATGTATCAAAATTATGGAATGAATTATCCGATAGGGCAGAGACAAGTTCCTGCGCTCCAGGGCAAATTTTATGAGGACATTCCCATGTACTCCGTTGGTTTTCCACAAATTCCAGCCAATACTCAACCGAAACGGAAAAAGCCAAAGCCAAATCGACCCCAACAGCAGAATACTAACCATAACAACAGCCCAGGGACTCCACGCTGGAAAACGTACAGACCAAGATGTTCGACGTATCGAAATGGTGGCAAGCCGCAGAAACGAAACAAAGGCAATAATAAAAATAATCCGCGTGCTGCCGTTGGCGGACCCCGACCATCAGCTCACAGTTTTATCGAATGTCCATTGTGTAACCGTCAATTCAAGGAGAAAACTGCAGCCAGGGAGCATTTCGCAAAATGCGTCGATGAACGAGGCTAACAAGAAGTCGGAATTGATTGTATTACATTTTACGTAATTCATATTGTAGCTAATGTATTTTTGAATTTTGATTTTAATATTATTATACCAGACGCACCTTATAATCATAATCTAGGGCATTTTTCAAATATTCACTGATATAATTGACAATAAGGTACAACCTGCAACTTGCAATGCAATGGTTATTCATTACCATTACATGTTTTCTTTTCGTTTATATTTGTAACTTTATGGTAATTATGCGAATTAAGTAATCACGAGACGATTCATGAGCCTGTATTGCATCCTTGAGAAACTTGAGATGGATACATTTTAACTGTGATTTTTATGGTGTATTTTTTTGAAGAGTTCTCCAAAGTCTCCGAATAACTAATTTGACTTGGATAATGTTATTGCAATATATTACGTATATGGAGTACGAGTGAGTGGAGGTGGCTCTGTAGATAACAATAAAAATAGAATAATCCTGACTACCACTTTCTTCAGCCCTTTTTGTACATTAAATAAATCGGATGAAATTATGATATGAAGATGAAATGAAGAATGAATGAAATCAAGAATGAATTATTGAAGAATACAACAACCAACACACTGTATACGTTACAAAAACAATTTAAAACTTTTATTCATCAAACATTTAACTTTGTGTTCGTATTTTGTTTTGTTTTTTGTTTTTTTAATTTTTATAATTCTTTGTTTTTATGTTTTCAAGATATTTTTTCTCAATCAAAATTAAAACTTCATCAAGGAAACGAGAGGATTCCAATTCCAAAGAAAAAGGTCCCAATATATCCAGCGTTCATCTTAGTTAAAAAAAGTGAATTGGGTCCGATCTGTTAAAATTCAAAATAAAATTCGAATTAGTCATAGTTAGGAATTAGAGTATG
>JAQGCB010002735.1:0-10938 GCA_034698835.1 Protaphorura tricampata | reverse complement strand
TGCCGTGGGAAGAGTCAGGAATGACTGGAAGGTCGATATAGAGAGGTTTAGCGTTCGATCGCCGTGGGAAGAGTCAGGAATTACCGGAAGGTCCCTATAGGGAGGTTTTGCGGTATTTCCTTGTGGGAGAAGTCAGGGAGTCATTCCTGTCTCCTCCCACGGCGATTGACCGCAAAACCTCCGTATTGCGACCTTCCGGTCATTCCTGGCTTCTCCCACAAGAATATACCGCAAAACCTCCCTATAGGGACCTTCCGGTAATTCCTGACTCTTCCTACGGCGATCGAACGCTAAACCTCTCTATATCGACCTTCCAGTCATTCCTGACTCTTCCCACGGCGATCGAACGCTAACCCTCCCTATATCGACCTTCCAGTCATTCCTGAGTCCTCCCATGGCGATCAACCGCTAAACCTGCCTATAGCGACCGCCCATGATCTGACGATTAGTGGGTTCATAAGCGTGCGGGTTTAGCCCCATAACAGTATTCAGTATTCGTACATTAAAAAGAATCTGGACCCCTCTCTGCGGATTGATACGAATTTACATGTATCATATTGGTTGAATCCATACGGATGTGGTAGGTCCCATCCGCGCGAGGTCAGCGAAACGTTATGCCGTATTTTTTTTCGGATTAAGCACGGTCGAATGTGACCATTACCAAAATTTGACATTCGTACCTATTAGTGGTCAGCAGTGGCGATTTTTTGAAAATCGACTTCGCTACAGTGGTCTGATTTTGTTTCTGGCTTTAACTAATTTTGGTTGAACCTTCTCCAAAGATTTGCCGTCGTATTACTGTTCGGGCACTATAGCTGTGCACGTATAGAAATTTTAAAACTTCGATTTTTTTAAATGTTAACCTCCCTAAAACGATATAAGCGAGGAATCGGATGGTAACTTTTGGTCGTAGGTTTTTTGTCCGTATTCCCTACCCCCTGGCGAATACGTTTCCGCAAAAAACAATATTTTTCCCACACTCCCCAAGGGGTGGAGAATACACACAAAAAATTTCAGGTGAGGGGGGGTTAAAAATTATGCCTTAAAAGATTTTTTTGAACATATTATGTATAATTTATAATTTAATATTTTCAGCTTCAACTTCAATTTCGCAGTAGTGGGTTTTTCATCGGTAAATATTCTTCATTTAGTTTACGGTCAAATCTTATGGAAATACTCTTCCGCAGTTTGGTCTTCAGAGATCCAACAAAACGATGGAGTATGTTGTCTTTGTCCAAATACTTTTTAAGGCTTTCAACATATGGTATGACCACAGAAATGCATGAAAAACCGTGACTTATTATTTTAGTTATCTCCTCAAAATGCTTCAGCAGTGCTAACGTGCTTTCCAGCAAGTCCCACTGATGCTGGTTAATAATAGCAAACGCGCACAGATCTTTGACTTTCAATCGCATCTTCAATTGACAGTTGTAATTTGTGCAGAAAGCATGATTCGTGTGGGATCCCTGTTTGCCTTACTCCTTTGACAAATTTTGTACTTAATTCCCTAATTCAACTAAGATTAGCGAGAAAACAAAAACTGTATTGTTGTTTCATAGATTTGGCCCAAGCTTTTGACTCAGTCCCGCATAACCTGCTTTGGCTTAAATTGGAGAAAATAGGAGTTCCGGCAGAAGTAGTATCAATTTTGAAGTCAATCTATAGGAATGCTTGTTTATATATCCGTACTTTCACAGGATTATCAGATGCAATTAAAGTTGACAACATTAATTAAATACAATACAATTCGTGGTACTTAAGGGTCTCTGTTGTGCTACTGTAACTGTGTAACTGTGGTTTCTGCTTTAAGAAAAAAACTTAAGGGCATTAGTACTTAATACGTTTTCAGTAAAGAAATCTTTTTTAAAAATTATCTTGCTTATGTATAAAATAAACGAATTAATGGTCGTCCAGGACGAGTCAACTAACCACAGGCACGAGCCGACAATTTCCTTTTGGCCGGCTGGGACAGGTACGACTGTATTTAAAGACATATCTCATTTTTATATGAACGATAGAGATGGTGTTGGTTGTCTGTTTGTGGTGGATGGACGAAAGCTTGGCGGCGCTACGATGTTATTCCACAAGTTGAAGTTCGTGTCACTGTGATTTCATTTATAGTCGTGGTTGCAGGTAGTGCCGTGGTTGAGGTATAGTCGTGCTTGACGGTATTGTTGAGGTTGAAGAGATCGTCGTGGTTGACGGTAGTGCCCTGGTTGAAGGTATCGTCGGGCCTGACGGTAGTGCCGTGGTTGAAGACATCGTCGTGTTTGACGGTAGTGCCGTGGTTGAAGGTATCGTCGGGCTTGACATCAGTGCCGTGGTTGAAGGTATCGTCGTGCTTGACGGTATTGTTGAGGTTGAAGAGATCGTCGTGGTTGACGGTAGTGCCGTGGCTGAATGTATCGTCGATCCTGACGGTAGTGCCGTGGTTGACGGTATTGCTGTAGTTGGAGTTATCGTCGTGACTGACGGTATTGTCGAGGTTGAAGGTATCGTCGAGGTTGGAGCCATCGTCGTGGCTGAAGGTATCTCCGATGTTAGAGGTATTGTCGAGGTTGAAGATATGGCCGTGGTTGGAAGTATGGTTGTGACAACAGGCATTGTCGTGACAGTCACATGATTTGATACAGCCGTTTTTGGAAAGGCCGAAATTAAAGGGACCACAATCACCTCATTTAAACGAGAGTCGTTGTTGTAAATTCCTGCTTTTTATTAATTCTAAGTCAAATGTGTGTTTTACATAAATTATGTACCAATAAAATAAATTGAATGTGTATGAATTAAGTACGTTTAGTTTGAATGACGGAGCGTACGGGTCCCACGTAGTTGAAAATGATGGGTGGGTATGGAGTCCGTCCATTGTTCGTTCCACAGTTGTATTTATTAATTCCATTTGAAAAACCTGCCATGACATACGGATTGGGAGGACTCATCCCACCACCACCACCATCACAAGACGGACCAATACATAACCAAGTACCAAGGGTAGGATTCCAATTGTCACAAATGAGAACAGTTGGAAGGTCACCCTGTTTTATGACAAAAATAATAATTTTATAACAACCTAGAATATAATTATAATGCACAGGTATTTATATTTTTTGCATTATCTCACCAAACAAACTGTTCGTGTTGTTCCGCCACGTAAAGTTTTGTCGTCAGACGTCGTCATCCATCCACAAAATACAGAACCATCAGTTTTGAATACATAATTTGGTTCATAACTAGCCCATGCTAATTGACATGTAAGAAAATCCAAGATAGTGATTGAAAGATAATTCAAAATCCCTTGATCAGCTGTGCTCTGAGTAAAACCAAATGCTCTACACTTTGTCCCGGCAGGCGGTGTGGTCATCTCAATTAAAGGTAAAACGGTTGGGCGAGCACGGGAATTTAATGAACCAATTTCAGGGTTAATCTGTACAAGAAAAAAAGACCGCCTGCATGAGGTTAAATGTTCTATCATTGTAAAATTGTGTACATACCTCTAGGATTTGAAATGACGTAGCCGGGACAAAATTGACGGCAGGAATGGTGTAAGTTTCACGGTTTAAGTCACGAACACTTGGTGGCAGTCTCGAACCCAAACTCACTTTGGATCCAGGTAGAATTGCTCTAAATGTACGGACTAATTAATGACCTGAGTAATTTTAATTAATTATATGCAATATGTACGCTTACTGTGGACAGGAGTCATAGTCAACCAAAAAATATTTTGTACTAATTAGTACACCAATGCACCACCCATTATCCCCAGCGTTGAATGTCCCAATGGCAGTTGAATCAAAAACGTCAAAAAAATATTCAGTCTGAGATAGGACTGTTCCATTGTTGAGTCTGGGTGTTCTCTTCAGTGAATGAGGAATTGAAGTAATACCTAGGAAATCAAATTGAGATTTAATGTAAAATGTAGTGCAGTTGATACATCAATAATTAAATTGTTTTCGTTCGGCTTAAGTTTTGGACGTTTTATTGTCAGCGGGAATTATGAATTTTTATCAAATTAATAATTCTGAAAGACTTAATTTAAAAAAGAATGCCTTTACAATTATATCAGAATATACTTACATGGAATATTGAAGAAAATGAAAATGGACGTTAGGAGAGTCAACTTATTTCTCGCAATTAATTTCATCTCTTCCGCAGAGGTAGTCATAATTAAGAACACGTGTCTTTATTGAACTGAACTAAAAATCTAAACAGGATATTTTAAAATTATTGTTGTCGAGACTAAGATGATTTTTTAAAAACTTTTTCCACTAACATCAAGTGCGTGCTTTTGTGGTATATTTTTTTAAAACTATTTCTGTGCTTTTGAAAGCAGGTAGAAGATAAAAAGAATGCATTCACTAGGCATCTAAGAAAAACTATGGAAATTATACCCTAAAGTATTGACTTAAGTGTGTACATATTTAATGTGAATGTGAATGTCATACGCCCAGTACTAAAATTAAAAAAAAGCAACCCTTTCAAAAACCAAAAATAAAAAGGGTTGAAATTGTTCCATTGTACTCGAACAGCGTGTTTGTGTTTGTGTGAGTTGCCGTGGTATCCAAGATTCTTATGTCCGTGCATTTATTATTCTTCAATTGACTGTTCATTGCAGTTTGGACATTCAAATTTTAAAATTTTGCTTTTAAATTTAAAAAAAAATATTTCCACTTACGTTGAGTTAATTATAATTGACTCAAATTCTGTCACGTACACGCTCACGGGCACTGTCAATGAATTCACACAAAACATTTTTTTGTAATCAATTAAGTGGAAATTTTAACACTGTGAGTAAAATGAGAATGCGTAGATGCGAAACGTCTAGTCACTTTTGTCTATACCTGACCGTATGTTTTGTCAATGATCTACGGTCACGGTACTTCCTATGACTTTTTTTTCTCCTGTATAAGTACAATCGTGCATTGTTTTTTGTTCTTGATGATGAACTTGGGAATCCGATTGAACAAAGAGAATAGACATAAGATTTCTCTCCAGTATGACTTCTCATTTGTGAGGGTAAACCGAAACATTGAACAGAATGAGGAACGGCTGTTTCTCCCCAGTGTGAGTTCTCGCATTAAGAGTCCCACCTGGTATGTGAACACCTATTCTCCCGTGTGAGTCTTCACATGGGCCCATCGCGAGGAATCTAAATATTTTTTCTTACACATTCTACATGGGTAAGTGCCACCTCACCAGTGTGACAATACATATGTTGATTTGACTCGACATTTTTTGAAACAAATTACACATATGGGTAGGGTTGACAATCGATTTAATTACCAAATAATTAAAAAGGCCAACGAATAAAGGGCTAACGTTTGTTGAGGGTACATTTTGTCTAGTGTCTATGCCATAAAAATTATGATGTGGTTAAATTAAAAAGTTAGGAGTGATTACGTTGCAGCACTCAAGGGCTACAATATATCAAAAATCCAGCCAAATCCACCGGCGCACAATTTTCCTAATGTCCGGCCGGTGTCTTTCCCCGTTTCTCAACGGTCTGAACTTTCTGTTATTCAATTTTTCTCGGTTGACGGTTAGTTTATTACGACATGGGCATGGTTTCCACGAACCCCGTAGAAACGCATACCTAAGCGTAGCTATACAAATACAAGCATGTAGAGTTTGTATGAGGGAGGAAGGACGGGTCACTATTTTCGCCCACGGGAAAAGCTGAAATTGAACCTTTTTGGTTTAAATGTTTAAAAATAATATTCTAGTGTATGCATTTATTCATATTTAGTGAAGGGATACATGCAAACAATTCTTTGGTGTGAATTTGTCTTCTAATGTTGTAAAATGTGTAAAATATTTTTAATAATTTGGAGTTGAAAGACTTGAAGAATTGCCGTTTAGTTTGTCAACGTTGGAATACATTTTTTTTGGTTCAAATGAAAAGTGATCAAATCTACCCAAAAATTCAAATTGATCTTACCAATGAAGATCGATTCGAGGAATTTCTAAACAATGAAACTGGACTTTCTGAGTTTCGACGATTTAAATTTATTTTTACCATGGAATCTGAAATAGTTTTGAGTCAATTCATGAATCAGTTCAAAGGTTAACTTAAGGACGTCACATTTGCTATCAAAAAAAACTTGGACCACAGTTCTAACTTAATTGATTTTCTGTCATTTCTGACCCAAAATTCAAACACCTGGCATAGTTTTGGTTTGGAAATCAACGACGAAAGCAGCCGGGTAGATCCATCTATACCATTTGAGTCACATGAAGTAAATTGGTGTCAGCTTATAAGCCTTTCTAATATGAAAGTCAAGGATTACCCAATTTTTGTACCCATTTTGGAAAAAAAAACTTCAAGCTTGAAAAAACTTGAAAAACTGGTTATCATCGATGGACCGCCTTATGAAACTTATTATAGAATGTTGAAAGGTCTGATTCATATCTTAATTGAATTAGAGTTGGCTGGATTATATGAGGAACCACTGAGATTCGATTCCACTAAATTGAGTCATCTGAAAACTGGTAAGTTGATTGGGATTTGAGGGTTTCCTCTATATCTCTGTATTTGAATTGTTCTTTTCCAGAAGCATACTTTAAAATATTTTGAAATTTGAAAAGACTTCTTTTTCACGTGTGGGTATTGATTCCATATAAATTGTATGGATATATTTTTCAAGGATTGAAGAATTGACAATAGAATGTCACAATGTGACTGGCAATGGAATAATTGGACTTCAAATATTTCTTTATTTTCTTCCGTTAATTTCATTTTTTAGTAAAATAGATTAAATTAGCCATTTAGATTTGGGCAATGCCAAGGTGGTCCCAGTGTAACTTTATCTCGGCCGTCCTTTAACTAACATTAGAGGCAGGAACAGCCTCACATCACAGCTTGACTTGAGAGGACGTCAAACTTGCAGGGTTGTAATATTCGTTTCCAGAGACCTGAAAGCCCTGGACATGAAGTTACTGAAAAGCCACTTAGTCCAAAGATTAACGTATTGTCAACATTATAAATTTGGAGGTTGTTTTGAACTCCATTCATTCGTTAGTCCAATTTCATTTCATGCTTACTCGGAATATTTGAATTGATTTCGCAGACCTAAAATTTCAGACAAGTTGAATAGTATGTGGGAGACAAGTCGGACACTGAGGAAATATATTGTCTTACATAATGTGTGAATCACAAGAGAATACAGGTCTGACTTCTCGGTATTCTCGGAACAATTTTCATGTCTGCGGAGCAGACTCTGAATTTAATTCATTCTCAACAAAAATTCGTAAATCCTGATGGCAATGGCAACACTACGGTCTATAGAATCTTCGAATCCATCGAGACTGCTATAAAAGTGCTACAGAAGCAAGGAAAGAGAGGTCTCATACTCAAACAAGCAGAGAATATACGTGATGTTGACAGGGACGAAGCTAGCAGTGTGCCACGGTGTGCATTGCACATGGGCGCAAGATTTTTGGGGCGCAGAAATTTTAAGCCTTATGTGTATATTAATAGAATGTTTTACTCAATCATTTTATTTTTACCGTTTATATAATGTTTTGAATGATATTTGTTCCAATATGTGCAATTGCACATGTTTAGCTCCAATGTCTTGTTCATAACTCAATGGTTCAATTCAGCATGTGCATTGGCCCCAACTTTGAATATTTGTTTTTAAGCATTTTACGATTTCATCTATTAGTTGACTAAAACCCTTTTGGTTATTGTGATTGTGACTGAAATGTCACTAACTAAAGAGTCCGGCCATGCAGGGCGCAAAAGAAGAGAAGGAAAGAAGGCTAAAGAGGAAGATCTTTTACGAAAAATTCCAAAATTGACAGACATATTTCAAAAAATTCAACCCACAACAGCGACAGGAAGGTAAGTAATCCATCGGATATGAGATTCGTTTTTGTAATTTTTGTATGTTTCGGCCATAATTATGTTAAAGTTATGCAATGCATCCTAATTACAAAATAATGGTACGGACTTGAGCCTTCACAAATATATGTTAATTTTTATATAATATCTATCGTTTAGCGAAACGAGGGAGGCTGATCCACTTGAATCCGAAGACGACCACATTGAGACACCGAATGAAGACTTGGCAAATTCGGATGGCATAAGCGACCAAGCCTGTACAACAACATCACAAAAGGAGAAAACTACAGAAAACGAGAATACCGAACCAGAAGACATTGTCAACAAAAATAAATCCGAAAAACGTAAGGACGTACTTTACATTTTACATAATCATAATTTCATAATAGAAATAAACCTAAGATGATGGACTAAATAATAAATTCATAATACGGACTCTTATTTTCTATTATTTATAAATCTCATAGGTGACAGCAAGGAAATTGACATGGCTGAGAATCACTCTTACTTCGATGATAAATTTATTGCAAAGGATCCAGGAACATGGCCAGCTATTTCAAATAACTTCAGAAAAATGATGGTTGAGAAGGGTCCAATACAAGACATTCGTTCAGAATATCCTCAAATTGAAGCTGTTGACGGCCGGCGATTAACCGGATCAATTTTTCGAAAAAAGATTACGAATGGAGAATATTTTAAAAGGGACTGGCTATTGTTTGGACAATCCACAGGATCTCTGTTCTGTTTCCCATGCATACTTTTTGGAACCGACCCGACTGAAATGGGAGGCGGAGTCTGGGGGAACTCGAAAATTGGATTTAAAGACTGGCGTCATGTCCACGATAAAGTCAAGATACATGAGAACTCTACACCACACTTTCAATCTTCAAGTGCTTGGAAAATGTTAAAGTTGAATTTGACCGAGTGCAGCGGAGTCGATAGTGCTGTACAAGACATGTACAACATGGAGTTAAATTTTTTCCGAAATATTTTAAAGCGCGTCGTTGATGTCATTCTGTTCTTGGCAACTAGAAATCTGCCATATCGAGGAAGTGAAGAAATATTTGGTAGTGTCAAAAATGGGAATTTCATGGGCTTGTTGGAGTTACTCTCCAAGTATGACGTAGATTTGAAAACTCATATTTCGAAACTGAAGTCCAAGTCTACTCACATTTCGTACATGTCAGCAGATATTCAGAACGAGCTCATAGCAATATTGGCAAAGAAAGTGCGTGTAGAGATTGCATTGGAAATTGAAACGGCGAAATATTTCACAATTTTCTTTGATGCAACTCCAGACGTCCGCAAACGTGAACAATTCAGTGAGTGCTTCAGATATGTTCAATGTGATGAACTCGGTGCGTCAATTTGTGAGTCGTTTTATGAATTCTTTGACACGTCTAAAAAGACAGGTGAAGGTATTTCTAACGCAATTCTGGAAAGGCTTTCGACAAATGGAATGAAAATAGAAGATTGTCGAGGTCAGGGGTACGACAATGCTTCAAATATGTCGGGAATTTACAAGGGGGTTCAAGCCAGAATTTTAGAAGTTAATTCGAAGGCTAGATTTCTTCCCTGTGCAGCCCATAGTTTAAACCTGATTGGTAAGAATGCCGCCGAAAATTCAGTAAATACGAAGAAATATTTTGCGGTGCTTCAAGAATTCTACAATCTATTTTCGAGTAGCCCAGCGCGCTGGGAATTCGTGACCGGTTTTATGACTATTGTTCCGAAAACTCTAAGCAAAACCCGTTGGTCTGAACGATTTGACGCTGTGAAGCCATTTCGGAATCACTATAACCAAGTGCTCAATATGCTTTTCGCCATTGAAAATGACACGGAATGTTCATTTCGCAAGGATATGACTGGCATTGCTAAGAAAATAAGAACTTTTGATTTCGTGTTTTGGACATGTCTCTGGTTCAAAGTCTTACAGGAGTTGGAAACATTCAATCAGTATTTGCAACGAAAAAATGTATTCATATCAAACGTCGTTCGTAATCTTAAATCGTTAATTTCACGTCTCAACGAGATGCAATTGAATGAATTCAAGAGCTGCTTTGAGAACGCCACATCCATTGCTATGGAAAATGACATCTCCTATTCATTTGAAGTTGTACGTATTCGCAAACGCAACAGAAAATATTTCGAGCCGGAGTCCGATACAAGCCCGAAGTCCACTGAGGATATATTCAAATCTGAGATGTCCTGTTTGCTCTCAAATATCCTACAGGAATTGGAGGACCGTTTCGAAAGGCTAAATGAGGCCTGTGATCTATTTGCATTTGTGGAGCCAAAAACCTTGTTTTCATCTGACCCGATTAACATACGGAATTGCGTCAACGACCTTCACATGGAGTATGCTGGTGATTTTGACCCTGTCGATCTCGTTACCGAAATTGAGCGCTTCCAGTCTACTATGACTAATTACGATGAGAAGATTGAGGAGCGCAGTGTGCTAGAATGTCTTTCTCTCATTTATCAAACCGACATGGTCAACATGTTTCCTAATTTATCCATTGTTCAACGCCTATACTTGACTCTTCCGTTGACAGTCGCTGTTAATGAACGCTCATTTAGTAAGTTGAAAATAATTGAAACTTATTTGAGGTCTAAAATCTCGGAGGAAAGATTATCCGATCTGGCTGTTTTGTCAATAGAATCTGACCGGGCACTGAAAATCAATTTTGATACTGTTATTGATGATTTTGCCAAACAGAAATTGCGAAAAGTATCCTTTAAAAGTGTTAAAACAGGACAATGCTGAAATGTTCGAAGTTTAATGAGATCGAGGTAGTTGGCATACGTATACTAAAGTGTTCAACTGTTCATTGTCAAAAATACTTAATTACTGCAGAATTCGTTAAGTTAAATTAACTATTACGTAGTATTAGTTCCAAAAGTTACAAAAATGCCGTGTGTAAATCCGTTAAAACATATTAAAATAAACATCGGTAGAAACAACAATACTATCCAAATCGGCTTCTCATTTCCAGATATAATATTGTTATATTATATTGTCGTTATAAATACTAGAAAATATTAGGGCGCAAAATCTGATTTTGCACATGGGCGCAAAAACGCTTGCTTCGTCCCTGGAT
>JAQGCB010002734.1:0-10939 GCA_034698835.1 Protaphorura tricampata | reverse complement strand
ATAATTAATATGTAAATTCCTAGACCAAATGGGAAGCAACTCGCAAAAAGACACGAAATGCACAAGATGTTTGATTCAGCCTGGGCTATGTAAATTAATGAGTGTATTTTTTTAATTATTTTTAAATAAATTTTTCACACAGTCTACAGTATAATAGTGGTATGAGATTGTCATCTCAATCTGTCGTGTGCTCGAGTGTCGTCTGTGCTTCTCTATGAAGACAAAAAAAAGTCTCTGTCCTCGTAAATGATAATAGGGTGCATTTGAACGAACGAAAGTGGTTTCTTTACGTAAATACTAAATGTAGGTCATTTTTGAACCAAAAATTTGCTTGAGCGATTTAATCAGATTTCCGGAGTAAGTACAGTAAGTGGCAGTAGGCAGTCGGCAGTAATAACTTTTTAAGACAAATCGTGCCTAAGCACGATACAAACTGTACGCACATCTTGCACTTACAGTTACAGACAGCATATATACTCGAGGTGATGAACTTTTGATTAATTATAGTGTAAGTGACTCAAGGTTGACTAATTATGAAGATGAACCAAAATGACCCACTCAACCCATCCACCGTATCAATGCTCCGTTCTATATAATTCCTACGAAAATCCGACTCGCTGTCAAAACATTTTAACACATTTTATTGCAAATTCCTTACAAAACTACTACTACAATGCAACCTTCAAAAATGGTTTAAACCTTGTATGTATATGTAAACCAGTGTAAAAAATGTAAAACCACGAGTTTATCAATTACAGAAATTACACTATGATACTGAACCAGTTCTCAGGATATTCCGTTCATTCTATTCATTTAGTACTAGGCCACAGCGCAGCGTCTTACAATTCCTTTTACCCTAACCAAGTAGTATGGAGTTGTTTTTAATGAAAAGTGGGACCGAAATTTTATCCCAATTTTGGGGAACCATTAATTGAATATATTAATTAGACATTTACAATGGTCATCACATTGCATTGATTGTTTGAGAGAATTCTGTGCGGAAATATCACAGATCATTTCCGTTTCATAATGAATCTAAAAATACCTGCAAAAAGTCTATGGAAATTAAACCCTTACGACGGAAATACAATATTAAATGTAGATTAGTCTGGAATTCGTCATTAAATTGACGTTTTATGTAAGCCGAACAACTTCGACACGAATTTAACATTAAGTTACGACTGAACAATGTGGAGCCGTAAATTCCCACAAATAAAAATCTGAACAAACAAGACAAGTTATATAACGAAGAGTGAAACTTCATAAAATGGTAAGAAGGGGAGTGAGTGAGTGGGACGGTCGTTCGTAAACAATAAAATGAGTCGGTCAATCCTCCTTAAGGATAAGGAAACATTTTCCTGAATTTTCTCAGGACTCTTCTCTTGAAATAATTAAGAAATCGAAAGGAGGCAAGACTACACTGCGCTGGTAAGGACAATGGAAACTTGAAAGAAAATGCGTACGTGATAAATAGATTAACTTATGTAGCAGATGACCTGGAATACTTTTATATTTTACACATTTTAGACTGTTGAATTAAAAGTGTAATATTATTCTGGTCAATTCCAAAATTTTAACTATATATACTCAAGAATCTTAAGCGCAGAAACGATGCTTCTAATTTTGAGCGGTATCTTCCAAATTTAACTCGAGTTTTCACAGAAATTGATTTTTTTTTTAATTCTGTAGGGATGGAAGAATGAATTTTAAGTCGCTGGAATTAACGATCGCTCTTCCCAAACGATTCGGCGATTGAGATGGTTTCTCTTTTTAATTTTTATTTAGGGTGATTCAACTGTATTTCAAGGGTAATAAAATAAACCCATTGGAAATAATGTCCTGGTAAAAAAATTAAATAAAACTAGTTTTGGTGAAATCGTCCTCCACTTAAAATCATTTACAATTATGCTCAATTTCTTGGGAAAATCTCTAATATGAATTCCAATTTGTTAGCAAGGATAATGTTAATATACATTACGAGCTCTAAAAAGGGAGGTCAGGTCATGGGATTGATTCCCAAATCTTATTCTCATAATTAAATTCCATACGGGCACGTGTCCTAATTGTTTTAGACAAATAATTCTATCTAATTAAACATGTGGTTTCTTACTTAAAGAATAAATAAAATTCCAAGAGTTAATGCTTGAACAAATTCTATGTTTCTTACTTCACCGTAACCCTACCAAATGTATAGCGTGTCATCAAAATTCTATAAACTGCAGCAGGTGGTAAATGGAATCTGTAAAATATTTATGAGGAAACGCTCTAAGAGCATCAAATTTTTTTTGAATACATGCTTACTGGGATGATTCACTTTAATAATATTTTCTGGGGAGATTGATCATTGTTTTTTTTTTGTATTTACGGGCTTAACCATCTTCTTCCTTAAAAGAAATAATCTCAGCTTATAAGGAAACAACCACTTACGATTTTAAAGTGAAAACTTGAGAATTTGTTAAAAAATGTTTAAGTAGTTCAGAGGAACCACAAAGAAAAATAAAATCTCTTATACAAGTTTTTTCTGAACAAATTGAAGGTGTTGATTACTTTTTTATAAATGACTACTGCCAATTTAATCCAAATTGCTTCTTCAGCCTAGCCTGTGCCACTTCAAATTACTCAGTATCTCAAATTGAATTCTTTTCTACCTCTTCTTCAATGATGCTACAATTTTTTTTGTCATTGTCTTTGTCCTTACATCCTAAATTATAATAATATTCATTCAGATGAAAGTTGCCTTTTGTGTGTGTAAAGCACGGCACGGCCGGACGGCATGGTGTAGATAAACCAGAAGAATTTGTCGTTTTGAACTAATTTTGTTATGGCGAAATGCTGCGGAAGTTTGTGCCACCAGCAAAAGACGATACTTTTTTCTTATTTTTAGGCCCATTTGTATCCCTACTGCTAACTCATTTCCCAAATACGCACAGTACTGAAATTTACGCATTGAAATTAAATTTTTAGCAACAACCGGAACGAAACTGAAGTTTATGATCTATGTAATAATATAGAAAAATCTGCCAATTCAATATATCCCTCTAGTACCGGTGCGACCCACGAATACCGGTAAATAATAATATAAAATCAAAATGAATGGGGTACCTAGTGTACATGCTTGACCTTTTAAATTCAAATGGACAAAAATTTGGTCAATATTTTCACAATACCTAAACTGTTTTAAACTAGAAAGCCATGGCGGATAGCATAGCAAATACTAAAATCGGACAATAATACCGATACCCTAATCGTAAGCAAACACCACGTAAGACAGTCCACGTGAATTGTCATCAGCGCATACACAATCCATTGGTGAATCGAATTCACTAGGAAACACATACAAGAACTCGTAGAACTTCTTGGTGGTGAACTTTGATTAATTGTAGAAACAAAGTGTGAGTAATTATGAACATGAAGATGATTTAAAAAATGACCCACTCACCCTTCGCACCGTATCGCTCCGTTCTCTATAATTCCTCATTGAATCAATGCATTCATCCAAATTGGATTCTCTGTCAACAATCCAACCAAAACCAAAAAAAATGAAGAGAATACGGAATACACTACCAAACTCAAACTTCCGTTAACTTTTTTCGTATACTTTGTATTCTATTGTTGCTCTAACACACCACTTTGACCACACAGTAATATATCTTAAAACTGCTGATGCTGCTATTCCTTTTGATCCCAAAAAATCCACGGTGCGTGCGGTGGAATCTTTTTATGTTCTTATTATTACAACTACAACAATTGAACCTCTGAAGTACTGTACTACACGATACGGAACAATTTGCAACTCCAACAACAATTTTTGAACAGCATCAATTGTGTGTGATATGAAATGTAGAGTGAGTGAGACTGAAAGAGTTCCCAAGATGCCCTTTTCTTTTTATATGATTACTTCATGCTACAATTGACCGACGGACTGGGGTTCAAATTCAATTGTTGGCCGTACATAGTACATCAGAGTACAAAAATGCATTATGGGATTTGTGGGGTATTAAATTGATGGTAAACCAGGAATAAAAAGAAGAATTAGTTAGACATTCGATTGACAGGCACAACAGGGCTTACAAAAATTCGACGTCAAATATTTGTGCTGCATGTAGTGGTGTCCATTACTATTACCCGGTCGCTATCTAACGGTGGTGGGTTCGATATCTCTGGAAGACACAGTTTTGGCTGTGTCTATATAAAATATGCGGATATTTTTAACATGCCTTACGGCGAATACCAACTAATCATCGCAAAATCGCTCATAGAAACTGCTCACGTTTTCTATTTGTGATATTCTCAGGAAAAAAAATAATATTAAAAATGAATTAGCCCTCCGGTTATAAAAATGTCTGAGTGTCATTAGTGCATATGCATATTACCTGAGTTTTATAACGTGTGCATGGAATTTACATTTCTGATATAATTGTTACCCGCCTTAAATTCCCATAATATGCATAAAATTCACAGGTTGTATAATAATAAATAGTGAAACTTAACTAGAGTGCCTGCCGAATGGAAGGCTTGGCTTAACTACGTATTTCATGTGCATGTTACGTTGTATTGTATGCATTTCTTAACAACAATAGGTCAATTCTGCACTGCATGAAAAGTGAAGGAAATATATTTTTTCCTGACTTAAACTCTACAATTTTTCTCAGGGCTATTAAATTGAAAGGAGGGATGTCAATGGAAGCCAGCGTCAGGCATAGGCGGCAGAAAGTGAATGTTTGATGAATAATGAGTCAAATTGGAGATTACGGGAGGCGTGTTTATTTTTCATTTTTTACATTTTACACTTATTTCTGACATTCATTGTTTCTTTTCTTGTTTGATGAGATTAATTTTATGCACAACATGCTGAAGACGAATAACCTCACAGGTCATTATGAATCATAAATACATGCGGAAGGAAATTCGGTAAGTTGGTTGTTCATCCGACTGACGATTTCTGATTTTTACAATGAGTGATTATGTCATGTGTAAATAGCCCATAGGGTTAATTAAATATTACTAATTAAAAAAGTATGTAATTAAGACTGTCCCCACTTGTCAAGAAAATTACGTAAGCAATGAGAGTATACATAAACATGGGTTGATGAGTCGGCGGGTGGTGTGATAATGAAAGTTGAATTTACTTAAGCCATTAATTTAATTATTAGAGAGTTGAGATAAATCACAAAATTAGTGAGTCGTATCAATCCCATAAGGAAATGTGTATCATGTTTGATTTGCAGTAATCCTGCTTTAAAAAAATAACCAAATACTACTTTCTAAAGAAACCCGCATATTCTTGACGAGGGCACCTTAAATGAATTTTCGTATTTTCTGCTGAGTTCTACAGAATAGTTGAAAGGGATTCCATGTCACACGAACGAAAAACTTTTATTATTCTAAGAATTTGTATGTTAAATAGAATTTTCTGATTTCCATGAACCAATTTACATGTGAATGACCATGCATGTACATGTTCTGTTGTAAAAATGGAAGTGCTTTAAATTAGCATAGAAATTATGAGACTCAGAATTTCATTCTCTGTGTGTGTAAGAATGACAGAATAAAGACGATTTTTTGTTAAATTTTATTAAAATATGTAGTCGATGAAACGAATTATTTGTTCAAGGCGAACCGTGGTCTCAGGTTGGCCGGATTCCGACAATTATTAACACGTTATGTGAATAAACACATAGGAAAATACGACATAAACGGGTTCAACAGGTACAAGGAGAAAAACTTGAGACTGAGACTCCTATAGCTAAAAAAAATATGAAAAAAACTGCATGTATGCTTTCACTTTCTTATTGCCAGGAATCCTACGTTTGAAAAAATTAATACAAGCATTTAACTTTTTTAGCGTGTTCGTCACTCATATTCATATTCCATCATTCCATTCTAAGTCATGAGTGGACAGGCATTTTTTTAAAAAAATATGTCTAAACCCAGGTCAATTGTATAAGACTCATCATAAACAATAATGAACTATTGACTAACTAAAAAAATTAGATAAGAAAAATTAAATTGTTCTCGTATCACTTTCTTGATCTGGTACATTTCCTGTGGAAGCATGCGAATGCGAATGAATGGATTATTTGTAATTTAAAGCTAGTGTGGTTCAAGCAAGTGTTTTGTTTCATAGTTGATTGCAAATAACAATTACACAATTATAATTGTTACGAGGGAATTTCCCTGGCTGTGTACTTCTGTACATATTTCATTGAAAAAAATTCGGAAATATGAGTATGGATTTTTTTGTAATTCACATGCACATAGTATATTCATTTCCACTTGTGAAACACTACGTATACGTATAGTAATAATCATTACGTTATTGTTAAACTCTCTAACAAGGGTGTCAATCTGTCATCGAAACAATTATGTTTGATAATTATAGTTTTCTATTTTATAGTAATTATTTTCTTCCTTCATTTTGCTTTCCTGTAAAATCCCAGTCGCAACCATCAGTCCACAGTCAGGATTCGTCTCCATACTGAGAAATCATACAAAAAATATCGTAAAAATGCATAGCCTTATTCTAAAAACTACACGGCTTGAGCGAAAATGATACTGGATGAGGTCCTAAATTTAATTCTAGACAAAAGCGTACTCTTAGGTCAAGGTTCTAATACAGTTCAAGAATTGGCGTCGATTTTCGTAATCTCAGGCTTTAATCAAAATATAATTCGTAAAACGCAGATAAAATTCAAAGTAGTGTTTTCGTTGTAAACCGCACGTTTGAGCACACATTCCTCAAAATTACATGCATAATCGGGTCAGTACACTCATTAATTTTTAAACTAAAAAAAACAACAGAACGGATTGACCCAGAAGCTGGATCATGACCCTGCAACTGTGACTGCAACAAATTGGAATTGCATTGCAGTTAAACGATTTCATTGATATGGTTTTAATCCGTATATAATATAGCAACCACTGCCTAAATACAATTTCAAATTTCAACTTGTAACCGTAACTTTGAAATTGACTTCACGACAAGTTGTGGCTGTGGCTATAATTATCGGCAATAAAATAAAAAGACATGAACAATTCTTAATTCTTACGAATGGTGAAGCCAAAGCCGAAGCACTCGCAGACAAGGTAAAGAGAAAAAAAAGATGGTGCGTGATTAGTGGTTATGTATTGTTATGAGATGTCGGACGGGAGAGGTCACGGGTTCAATTCTCATGAAGTTTAAGTTTTACTTGCACTCATTTAATGCCGACGACGCGATCAAGCGAGCGCAGCGCGTGTCCTTTCATTTGCAATCATAAAAATTATTATTGGATTACTTAACTCTAACTGTTTATACTGCAGGCAGGCAGGGAAAAAATAATATTCATAACAATTATACCTTGAATTGCGTCAAGAATGAATGTCGTGCATGCAGCATGCTCTGCTTTACAAATTTAGACACACCAAGCACCAAGCATACCTGACCCACGTAAATAATTTTATTGTTATTTCCATTGACCAATATTTTTATTTTTTTTTATATTTGACATGCTATCATGCATGGGAGAAATGAGAGACGATTGTCGTGTTTTGTGTTCAGTTCAGTTCACATTCCCATTGCGTTACAAGTATTCTGTTTGCATTGCATTTTGCATTGTGTACAGCAATAGCAATCAAAATGTCCCTTGCGATGCGATTTCAATTCCAAAGGTGAATGGAATGTATAATGTATAAACCACCACAAGAATTTAACCTGAGACTAGATGAGAATTCTCAGTTAAAAAATTAAACAGATACATAGATATGAGAAAAGGTGTGCGTGATGAGATGTTCGTCCTCCAAAATTACAGTATTGCCTTCAATTACAATTATACTCTATTTGTTTGCATTGTAATAATTTGAATGCACATAATATATTTGGGTAAATATTTGAGAAACCGAATTTTCTTCGACAGACACACGACACTTTGCCAAAATTCACAACCTTCAAAATTTGCAGAATTTGTCACTCATTCTTTCACAAATTTTGAGTTTAATATTTTTAAATATCGGATCTGAATTACAATTTTGGCTGAATCTTTATTTCAATATTGTAGGTGCCAGTTGTATATGTATAAAAATCACGACCCCAGCCAGACCAAATTCCACATAGCTGATTTACCTGTCAAGAGCATTTAAAAGTATTTTCCATACTGTACTCACTCATTTTCTTTATTTCCTGACATAACATGGCATCGCAAATTCGCAAATCGCAATTCAAATCGGTCGCATTGCACTATTGTATTGTACATATTTCAACCATTGTAGGTTGAAAATATTGCATAATGAATTTTGATCGGACTTTGTGAAACGACCCACTTCAACTTCCTGCCTCAATATTTCTTGGGAGAATTCTATCGGAAAATCACGTCAACAATGACATACAGTTCAACAATTACATAATCATTTGGCTTGCCTGCCTTATAGCCTCCCTTAGTTGGGCTTGTCGCTTGTCGTATAGTTCATTGGATTTATTCAATGGAGTTTTGAGTCACACATATTTTGCATTATGAATATTCGTATGAATGTGTAAGTGTGTGTATGAATTTCGCGTGACTCAATCTACAGGATGGTTCATAATATTTTATGAACCCACTAGGAATTTTCATTGAACATTTTATGCGTTTTCTTGTATTCGAAATAAATCCAGACCAGAAAAACGAGGATTTAAAACTTGAACATTTTATTCTTTTTCTTTTTGCAATTTTTAAATCATTTTCGTATTCTGTGTATTTTGGACTTGCACCATTGGCAAAATTCTTCCGTGCGCGCATGTGCGCTTTATTTTAAGGCTTTTGTTGACTAGGCAAATCAGTAGCGGTGGGAGTAGCCGTTGGTAGCTCAGTGCCCGGGGCAGTACCTGGAGCTGTACCTGGTGCCGTATTTGCAGCAGTTCCAGGAGAACTGGCTGCAGCAGCAGTATCTGGAGAACTAGTATGGGCAGTCGCTGGAACTGTACCCGGAGGCGGGGGCGGGGCTTCAGCTAAACCCTGAGCTGGGGTTGGGGGAGGAGCATCAGTATTCGGAGGACTTCCATGACGTGGAATATCCCCGTCCGAGTCTGAATTACTTGGTTTCATGAATTCTTCTAATCCTTTATGACATTTCACAAGGAGCCCAGCCAATTGGAAAATACTGGCCCGTAGTGTTGTGTCAGATCCAATGTCTAAAACATCCGGCATATCACGAACCAATCGCATTACTCTTCTCCAAATCCGTTCCATTTTGAGGAATAATTTATGTTCATTTGGAAGTTTTGTTGCGACGTCTGGGATCTTGAAAGATTCTTGGATGTCTAACCAATTATCTTGAGCATCCAACCAATTATTCAAATTTTCTTTCGTTTGATTAATTCTCTTTTCCCATAGTCCAAGCCTTTCCTCAAATGGAGCTCTGTATGGGCTTTTCAGGATTTCATTCGTGGCTTTGATGTCTGCATCAATGACTTTCAAAACACCGTCTGGTAAGATAATCACTTGAACACCTGGGATAAGAAATAAAATACCTCAGATAAGTTTGTTTCTGTGTGTGTGTAAAAATTGGGTTCAGTTTTCATACCTGTATCTGGGTCCTTCGTGACCTTAATTTTAAAATTGTTAATATCTCTTTGCATTTTATCAAGAGATGTCTCAATTTGTGCTTCATTCGACGCCCGTTCACCGACTTCCGCAATCTCTTTAATATGTTCACTGATTCCTTGGTCCAATAATTTTTTGAATGACTGATTTCCTTTGGCCACGACAGTGAATCCTGTGAAAAAAAATGAAGTTTAAAATTTTGATTACCAAAATCATTATCTTCCCAAGGCAAAAATTTTTCTTACCGCATATTTCAGAAATGGCTTCCCAATGCCTTTGACGCATTCCTAAATTTTTGAGGGTTTTAATCAATGGAACCAGCGGTTTGAACTCTTGGATTTGATGTCGTACTTCTTCAGCAATATGTTGAATCGCATCCGACCCCGTGAAATATTTTACGCACCGACGAATGGTTTTCCCACCTTCTGATATCATTTTGACCACGGCTTCAATGTCAACTTTGTCCAGTGTTTCTTTGAAACAATTATCTTGGATTTTAATCCAGTCTGTAAATTAAAAAATAGATAGTAAATTAGAACAAGTCTGTTTGAATTTTACATTGCATAATTAAATTTTTACCGGCTGCAGTGAACCAAAGATTTTTGAATGGTTCAATATCTTTTCCCAATCTAATCAAGGCTTCATTTTGAGCAGGTGGGAGTCCAAAAATCTTTTGACGTTTATTCAAAAGATCACTATGCTCTTGAAGATCCTTGACCTGTTTCCAAATTTTCTTGACCTCTTGTGATACTTCATTTGCCTTTTCCAATTCAATGAATGCCACAAGCCCAGCCACAGAAAGCGTAGCTGAATCAACAGCATCTGACAAAGCAGACAAATCCTGTTGTTGAACTTTGAGCAAACGATCATAATCATCATCCAACCAAAGTGCAGAATCATCAGAGATTCTAGTGATTCGATTCGTCCCAAGTGCAGTCGTCCATTTTGCATCAGTGTCTTCCAATGAAATTGGGTATTTGAATCTTTCAAATAATTCATAGTCCTTCAATATTTTTTGAATTAATTCTTCTTTTTGTAAGAGGGTCATAGGGACTGTCTCCACGTAGGCTTTTAGTTCCATGACCTCTTCAATGTCATCTGACCTTGTCGTCAATTTTCTTTCCATGTCAGCGTAGTCGTCTCTTATCTTTTAAATTTAAAGTCAAATTTTATACTTAGTTCTGTTATAAACCACCCTGTAATTTAAAAAAGCGTACCTGAATGACTTGATTGCGAAGCTTTTCAGAAAAACTATCCAAAATGGCCATGTACAAAGCCTTTTTCTTTTTGAGGAGTGTGGCTTTGACGAATTCCACATTGACTCGAAATGCGCCAATATCAAGGGAAAGTGGGATCTCTCCATCAATTTCCTTCATGTGTTT